>JAVQKG010157979.1:0-11215 GCA_036025885.1 Hypseleotris bucephala | reverse complement strand
AGATAACTTTTAGTGTAATCTTTGGAGTACTGTCATGTTGAACTTATTGACCGAAATTTAAGAAGATATATATATATATATATATATATACCCCATATATAACTTTACTACTAGAAATTTGGCCCAAGCTTAGACTGAAGCCAACTGATGCAATACAGACAGCCAAGAAGACCAGCAGAACAATAGATGTGACTAATTTAAGGGGCTTTGAACTTTGACGTACGTCTCCACTAAGTACTTTCAAATCTTGGGTAGCGTCACGGGAATGTCCCCTGGCTGCGTGTCCATCATTATTAAATGGACACTCTCCTTGCTTTGGGACAGGGGCTCGGTCCATGGTCCCAATTTACTAATGTTGCAAATGAACGTCGCGACGTGCCAAGACAGGACCGAGGGGAAGGAGGTGGGACAGATATTTTGGGGGGAGGGACACGCAAAAAATGAGAAAAACATTTGTTTAAATAAAAATTGTAAGCAAAAAGGAAAATACTGGATGTTCTTTAGTTAGGCTTTGCGTCTGTGTGGTGTCTGTGGCCAAAGCACAGAGCTGTATGTGACACCATCGGAATGTGAGCAGAAGCCGAGAGAGCCGGAGAAGCCATGGAATTTCATATGTAGGTCTGTGTGTTTCGGAAAGAGGGGGGAGCAGGCCCGGGCCTGTCCCACACAAAAGCCCAGGTTCAACGGAATGTCTTCCATGTTTTGTGCCTGTTTCTAAGCCAAACCGAGAGAGAGACCAAAATGAGATCCAGTGCTGGTAGCATGGTTTGTTGACAGAAATGATTTGAGTGGATAGTGTGTTGCTGTGGCAGTTTTCCATTTCATCCATTACATTATTGCCACTTCTGTTATGTGCTTTGACATTATTTCAAACCGGGTTTAGAATAATGATTAAGAACTTAGGACCTCAAGCTTCCATGCAAGTTATTAAATAGATTTCTTTACTTGCAAATTGCTGAAACTAAATGGAAGTGGAAATGGAAGTTATTACTCCACTGTCTTCATTATTCCCAAACTGATGGATTAAAATGAGTTGTGCTTGCTAAGTATTTTAACAGTGGTTTACTAGTTGAACTCACTACAAAGCAGTTTTGGTGAAAGTGGACCAGACTGCCCCTACTCCACAGCTCAGTGGGATGGGAGCCTGTGACCTCATATGGCCTAATGTATCCCCTATGGGCCTCATGGGGCCGGCTACTGCCTGAGTCACAGTGAGATCACCACAGCTTACACTGGACTTTGAGAAGACAATCAATGACACGTACAGCACCCACTGCTTTGTCACATTCTGTTTCAATTCAGTGTTTACATCAAAACAGGTAGAGGTACTTACTGCATAACTGCCGTGTCCACACCTGAACTAAATCAGATATAAACAAGGACTTAACTGGGGCTAAACTAATACTAATCCAGGAGGACTAAACCCGATCTAAATCAAGACTTTATTGGTTCTAATCCAGCTCTAAACTGGATCTATACTAGGACAAAACCAGGATTAAACCAGGTCTTAACCAGAACTAATCTCAGACTAAACCTACCTGGTCGAAGCCAGCATTAAACCAGGTCTAAACTAGTACTAAGCAAGGACTAAACTAGGACCAAACAGGGTTAAAAATGAGGAACAAACTAAATCCAAACCAAGAATAAACCAGGACTACCCCAGATCTAAGCTAGGTAAACCTAGACTTATCTCGGTAACCTAACCAGAATTATGGGGCCTGTGGTCACACAAACTTATACCTCAGCAATGCAATATACTTGATTCTAGTCATTCTTTATTCCCATTGATATATTCTCATTATAACCAATGGATCACTTTTTTGCTTTTTTTCTTCAGTCAGACAGAGAGGGGATACTGGTTGGAAAAAGTACCACAAATATGCTGGAACATTTGTGTAGCTAGCAGTGGCTGGAGCGAGTGCACTCCCATCGGGGCCTATTTAGGGGCCGGGCGGCTCCACTGCACCTTGAGAATGAGTGCACACGTAAAGCTCTGGATGGGATGGGGGTGGAGGGGGCTGTTTGTCCCCAGGGGTCACACAGGAGGCATAGGACAAAGAGCATTAAAGAGCGCACACACATTTACAAAGCGCGCTCCACCAGCTGTTCACATTACTTCCTCCTCAATGGACCACTTTCAGCAATGGGGAGCTTTTTCTGTAGGGGAGTATTTTCCCATAAGCTATTTTTTCAATGATCTTTATGTGTAAAACCCAGAAACGATTCAATGCTTAAAGTCACTCATTTGGTGTTGACTGATGTGTTGAAAAGATGTGTGAATAGTTGTTGGCCATGTTTGTTAGGATATACCCTTTTTGTATTTGTAAGTATTCTAACAAGTGTACACAGAACTATATATTAGAATAATAATAAGAGTTAACCAGTGCCACCAAAAATTGCAAAGTATAAATAAACAAGAAAAATCAAACAAACTAAAATCAGCAACATCCATGTAGTGTCAGAGCCTGGTTGGAAAACAAAGTACCCACAATTAGCCGATATTTGATGTAGCATTTAGCACTTGCAAACAGTTATCGTTATCTCTATTTCTTGTAAACCCAAAATTTCCCCACTTACAGCCCATTTCATTTCCAGGTACACTTAACTAATGTTTAAAATGAATACAAAAATGGTCTGTAACAATCATTCGGCTAATTTGTTACAGGTATTTCCTTGCTTCCTGACCTAAACACAATATTTCCTTCAATAATTCTAAGATGTGGTCCATTTTACCAGTCAGCCTCCAAATGACGTCTTTATTGAAGTTGTTGACCTTAAAGACTCAAAATTCCCACCACTTTAGGCCTGACATTAAGGGATATATGGCCCCTGAAACAGCCGTCTCTTCAGCTCCTCTGTCTATGGCCTCCTGCTGAGGGTCATTGTAGTCGGGCTTCACTGGACACAAGTCAGGCTCCAGTCCACCATAGTAACTACACTCAGGTCAGGAGCTTACTATAGCCTCCTCCATGGTGACTCCTGACGCTCGCTGCTGCTAGGGAACGGCATTAGTCTTTTCTCATTTCATTGCCCCAGTCCCTTATAAAACCTAATAAAAGTGGTCTGGGTTAGCTGTGTGGGGCTTTTAATATACCACTAGCTGGATATGTTTTGCTTTTTCTATGCAATTATTTTACATTTGATTAGTAATGAGAGACTTTAGAAGCAGTGGTGTACTTTGAAATTTAAGATGTTTTATAAATGAACACTAAACAAGCAAAACAGGTATTAATATAGTACAAGCAAGTACAAAGCTTTTTTAATTAGCAGTTGTTCAAAAAGAATGACACTTTTAATAGCCAGGTTTTCTGTCTTGAGCTTAGTTCTTGCTACAGTCTCTTGTTGATTTCATGCTTTCAATTTCAAGACGTTGAAATATAAATGTAGAACGTGGCATAGCATAATTTCAAAGCATGCTTCTCATGGTCCAATTTGTGTATTTGGAACGACCTAAAAAAATTGAAAAAGTATTATGTAAAACCTGCCTTTTCAACTGCAGGTGGGTTTTTGCAGACCCTTATTAGGAATCTAGTCAACAGCCATTAAAGAGTTGGGCAAGATGAGACATGCTCTGAAAAAAGGGGCTAAGCTTTGTGATCACAGTCCTCTGTCCACGTGCTTTACCACCCCCTAATAAAAGGCTAGTTAAAATTGTGGACAACTGTACTTTTCTAACTAACTACAGAGCCCTGCATGTTGGTTTCTAATTAGGTTTATATTGATCATTTTTACTTCAACCATTAGGGACAGGATTTACAGATTAACTTTATACAAAATGGCAACCCAATAGACATTTGGCTTACAAATATGTAATCATTTGTGTATGTACAGTCATTGCCAGCTATAGTGTTACAATCCATGCCTACCTCTTATTTCATTCACCATGCATAAGGACCTAGACTAAAATATTGTCATAACTTAAATGTTAATTTTGGCACAAAAACATTGACTTATATGCTTTGAAAGCAAGCCTTTTAATAATACATGTAACATACAGCTTTGTAATACATTAATTCTCAGAAGTACACTCTAGTGGGCCTCTACTTTACCTATCTGTAAGGTCACTCTACGTCCCAAATTCTTGTCATACCAGCACCGTCCAAAATGCCCTCCAAAAAGTGAAGTGTGCCTTTGATGGAAATTGGATGAGTACATTACAACAGAGGGTTGATATATCACCCTCAAGTTTCCTTTTCAAAGTCACACACACATTTGTATGGACCTCAGCTATGGGGCAGAGTGACTTTTTACATGTAATTGTGTTGAGCCAAGTGGACAGAAGTGCACTGATGTGAACAGGCCTGTAATGTCAGAGCAGTCTCAGACCTCAGGGCCAGGTCACTGACTCACTGCCCAATGACAAGACACTGTGAATCATCCCTAAAGCACTTCCTGCTGCGCTGGAATGAGCACAAGAAGGGCCCACTGTGGGGGAGAAGCATTGTAGTGGGGGGAATACCACTGAGCCCATTCAACATTCATTAAACTATATTGTTTGGCACTGCTTCTTGAACTTAATTAGATGTCGAGACTGCAAAGTTAGGAAGCTAAAGGCTAACCTGCTCATGACGTCTGGTCTGACGTTTCCAAATTGACAACTTAAAGTAAACTCGCTGTCTACTTTACTGGATGGACCTACTGTACCTGCTTGTGTGCTCAATACACCAATCAGTCTCAGGCACTTAATAATAAGTCAATAAATGTAGTCATGTACAAATGGTAGTCACAGAAAGTTAGGGTTTTGACTTTTAGATAAAATGACAGCAGGTTTGTAAGACAAACCAATCTTAATGACAAAGAAGGTGGATTTACAAGTGACTATATAAACTTGATGTGTGTGATTGTTCTGGGCATTTCAGAAACTAACATGAACTGACCCTTTAGCATATAGCTGTGTATAGGATTTGGCTTGAAAAATGAAAATTGATTTTCAGACAACCCCTAGAGGCACTTTATTAGGTACAAGGTCTGCCTAATAAAGTGGTCAATCAGTATTTCTTTTAGTACCAACCAAAACTCTTAAAAGAAGCTATTTCAAAGTGCTCACCTTAAAACAGTTCTGATGTAGCATTTGATTAGTCCACTTCTTTTTACTGTATATGGTTAAAGAGTTTTATTTGGACAGCTTTCCTGGTTGAATAAGGCTTAATGATTGACTGGATGATGTGCTGGTTTGAACGTGCATGAGAAGAGTGAGTCAGGCCTTATTCACCCAGAACAAACTGAATGACCAGTAACTCGGTGCATTACGCTAAGATAGGATTAGATTAGAGTGAGACTTTTCACTTGGACCACTGCTCTTACAAGCACAGAATGAAACTCATTCAAAAGTTTGTTTTGTAGATTTTGGAACGGGACTTTCTAGATTACCTAAAAAGTGAGAAACCAACAAAGCAGCTAGGATATTTGAATAATTGTGACAATTTCACCTGCAAACCTTGATTAGACAGATAATTAGAAGCAATGAGCCAAGCCCCTTGTATGGATAGAGTAGAAGTCCCTGGACAGTAGGCCTGGAAGTTGTTCTATGTCAAAACCTATTAAAACATAATATTCCTGGAAATTCCTGGAAGTTATACAGTACCAATAATTAAAAGTAAAAAATTTAAAATGACCAGCAAGAAGTGAGAAGAAATAAAAAGTCTGGCCAAAATTTTTATGGTCTTCTAAAATGTAAAAAAAAATAATATTTTGGGCTAGACTAAGCTGAGGTTAAACCCCTAATTTGCGATCCAGCAAGCCGGCATAAGATCTCAAATCTGTTTGTCTGAAATAGCCAGTAAACACATAACTCTTTGTTGTGTTATAAATTTGTGAAGTTGTTTGTCCCATGACATATAAAAATACATGTGTGATATCTCAAGAATGAGCCTGATTTTGCCTGATATGAGCAAAAAAAGGAATGCAGTAGTTGTCCTGTGCTGACTTTTAAACCAGTAATATACCCTCATTAAGCAGTGAAGATATTTGGCGGGGGGTATGTCAGGAGAGCTGGAGCGGGGCCAGTACATCGCGTACCTGTGTGAGATCTGAGAAAGTGAGAGAATGACACAGAAAGATGTGGAGGATCGCACTGTAATTGGTTTTAGTGAAGACTTCCAGAGAGTTCCACAAAGGAGAGTAGAGGAAGTGTTGCCAGGGGAACGAGAAGTGATAATAGCATCTTAATCAACACGGGTGCATATGAAGATTTTAATATGTGAACTAGTGAATATCAATGAACTTGTTTGCATGTTTTTTTCTTATGTGTATGCATGTCTTTTCTCCTGTAAAATGAAAGACACAACTAGATGCTCCGGTCTGGCTTCTTCAGTCTGAATACCGATCCCTATATCTGGGCTTTGAGGATCGATTGATACCCAAAATCCACCGATACTAATAAAAACGATGTCTTTCCTTACTTTGTATAATCAGAAATAAAATACTTATAATATAATACAGTACATATAATATAATATAACTAAGACAGACTCTCAAAATGTCTAAGGTTTTTCTAACATTTGTGAGTTACAGTCTTCCATAATATAATTTTTCCACTGTATTGATCTGCCCATAATTAGGATAAAGAATAATACATTTTATCTGCTCCAGTATTGGCTTCATTTACCGATCCACAAATCCAGCTTCTGGGCATGGATTGGTACTAATGTCTGATGCAGTATTTATATCTGTGCATCCCTAGCCTCAATTACAGTCAATTGGGGATCATGCACTGGACATACATTTTACTTCAAACTATAAATCACACAATAAAATGTATGAAAGACACTATCAGCATCTAAGTAACTTTGTGTTCCTGTCCTCTTTTGACAGAATGTGTTGGCCAAGGCGCTGTACGACAATGTGGCTGAGTCTCCGGACGAGCTGTCCTTCCGTAAAGGGGACATCATGACCGTTCTGGAGCGGGACACTCAGGGGCTGGACGGATGGTGGCTCTGCTCGCTTCACGGACGCCAGGGCATCGTCCCGGGCAACCGCCTGAAGATCCTGGTGGGCATGTACGATAAGACACAAGGGTCCCCCTCCACCCCGGACCCTGCTACTCTCACCTCCCCGCTACAGCGCCCCCTATTGCCCCCTCATAGCTCCTACACTAAATCCACATCTGCTTCCTCAACCATGCCAATGCCATCGCCAGGGTTCCCCAGTAAGCCCCTCCCATCAGCGCAGTATAGCTCAATGCACCCGTCTCAGCCAAACCCAGACTCTATTTACATGATGCCCCCGTCCCATGAACCCAAAGGCAGCGTCTATCAGATCCCATCAGGCCCCATTGGTCCTACTCCACAGCCCCCCAGCAAGGCCCCGCCCCTGGCCCAAAGACAGTACCAGTCGCCAGGGCAGGACATCTACCAGGTGCCCCCCTCTGTTCAGGGTGCTGGTCCGACGCCATCATCAGCTGGGCAGGATGTGTACCAGGTGCCTCCTTCACTGGAGAAGAGGAACTGGGACAGCGGCAAACCTATTGGAAAGGTAAGAAAGGGGGGAGAGAAGGGATTGTGTGTGGAACCATATAGATGTTAAGATTCAAAATAAACAACTGACACAACTGATCATCAACCAAAGAGTACATTTTTTTGTACTTAAAAAAAAACATTTTATTTTCTGCACCTTTGTTCTACATTATAGACATTGACATTTGCAGTGTTGTTCAGTAGTGTTTGGCCCACGACAACTGTTTAAAATAGTCACACATACTTGCTTTGAGCATTTGTAGACAGTGATGTTGTTAGTTTTGCCAGACTGTCTTGTGTGGCTAAAACAGGTTAAAAATTAGTTTGACACAGTAAAAATGTTCAACCATATAGGTTTATCCTCATAGACTATTTTATTAACCTTTAAAGTACCAGTTACTTTGACATTTTTAGCACCACAAATCTGATGTTTTAACTTGATAAGCCTATGGTTGTGGTGCAGTGTGGCTGGACAAAAACATTGAAAAGGGCATATTTCTGTCTCTTCGCCTCCAGTCCCCACCACAATCTGAAATAAAACAACCAAGATGCAATTAGGGTGTTGTCCTTAAAACTTTAATTTAGGATGTTTCCCTAAAACACAGCTTTTAACAGTTAGAAATTATAGCCATTAAACGTCACACAGTTATTTGTAGATGCGCATATTAAACACAACCAGTCTTTTTTGTATATATTAAATTGTATATAAACTGGGCTCACATTAGTGTATTTGTAAGTTATTCATTTTGAGTGTTTGGGACGCACTGGCCACTTAATTAGGTAGACCTATTGACCTACTTTGAGTTGAAATAACTAGTAATCATACTATCAGATTGCATCAGGCCAGTGGATTTAGTTATAGTATATTTTAAAAAAGCCTTATGAGAATATTAGGTACAAGGTTTAGCTAATAATATGGTGGCCAGTTAGTTTTTTTCCCCTCAATAATTTGAAAGATAGCCCTTCCCATTTCTCTATTCTTGGTCAATAACTGCCTTGAGTCTGGAGTCCATGGACATCAACAAGTTTATCACGTTTCGTCCTTGAGACTTTGCCGGGCCATTACTGCCGCCGCCTTCAGCTGCTGCTTATCTAGGCCTCTTCATTTCTCTCACTTTTCTCCTTTTACTCAGAGAAGCGTGCCCCGTTTGGCTGAAAGAAGGTGCTAATCTGAAAACGGTAGATCCCCTCATACCTTGGACACAACTAAAGCCTGGTCTCAATGGGGTCAAAGTCAGTTCAGGACAATAAATGTGTTTTTAGGCTTGGTCTGTTTGCTCTCCGGGTATATGCCATTGTGCGTAATACATGCTTTATGAATTGTATTTGTCTATCCCTTTTCCGCCACATTTACCTGGATTGGCAAACATACCGATCACTCCTCTCTGAGCTAGTTAGACATTAGGAGATAAGGTGTTCCTGCTTAGTGGCTGTTACAAAAGACTTAGACTAGGACATGATAATATATTGCCAATTTATTGTTAGTGCAGTATCAACAAAATAGCCTTATTTTTTGCATCTACAAATTAAAAGGATGTTATGATTAAATAACTTGAAGTAACTTAATGATCTGCCGTTAAAGTTGACCTGGATTAGCCCTGTCTAGTTTAGTCAGTCGGCAGGAGCAAAAAACAAAGGTCCACATATAGTTTTCAGAGTCATTAAAAAGTTACAATGGTCTTGTAATTATTTCAATTGATGATGTCCACGCCAGCTGTTAGCCTATTACCAAGCACACGCCAAAATTAATTTTACAGATTTCTAAAATAGCATGGGGCTCTTTTGTGCATCAGAAGTCTGCCAGCTTACACAGCTGTCATCTGACACATAAAAGTGTGATGGAGGGTGTGACCGCGGGCCACATGCCCAAGGAGCAGCTGAACGTCTGTGAGGGGCTGCTGCTAAAACCTCTGTTATAAGTCCCATTGATTTTGTATTGATAAATCTATATTATGTTAAACATTGTATAATGGGCCCTAATGGATTATCATTAGCCGTACTGTAGTAAACTGGATTTACAGAAGTGTCTTAGTCAAAAAAAACTTAAACTTAGTCAAAAAATATGATGCAAACAGCTAAAGACCACTTCATTAGGTAAGGTCAACCTAAAATGTCCAGTGAGTGTATTAATTAATATAATTGAATTAATATTAATTTATTTCAACAAAAAATACCTTTAGAAAGTGTCATGATTGTCTGCACATAGTGGTAAAATACTATAAATTGTTGATAATAAAATAGTTTCTAACAAAATCCCTTAAGGTATTTTTAGCAATAGCTTCAACAAACACTGAACAAAAATAAGACCTAAATATCAAAAAATGACAGTTTAGTTCAGACATGTTTTTTACACAAAAGGCACTGTCAGTTCCTTTGAAAACAGTGCTATAAATATAGTTATTTGAGCAGCAGAAGACAGTCTTTGAAGCCATAGTAATATTTGTATGTGTGGTGCTGAGGTGGTGGAGGGGGCTTACAGCAGCACATGCTCACAGATTATCCGGAGACTAATGAATTTAACACAGCTGTCTGGCACACTGCAGAGATCAACAGAGCAAACTCATGCATACCAAGCACAGCCATAACTCTGCATCTTAGTTTTATAATTGTTTGTGGTGATGGTGAGTATTTAAAAATGTTTTTGTCTAACAATTTGGTCAGTTTCAAGTCCGTTGCAGGTTCATTTGAAAATAATTTGCCATTGTCTGACATTTTCTCACCACAACCCATCCACACATATTTGATTGATGATTATCTATATTTTAGCCCAGCTCAAATAGGACTGAAGACTCACACAGACTTTTTATCACAATGATAAAAAATAGCTTGGTCTCATTGTTAATTTTTCGTCCCCATTTTAGCCGGTTATTGGCCTACTTATTTAAAATGTTTCTAACTAATAGACGCTGCAGAAAAAATAAAACAATGGCCAAATTAAAAATAGGCCAAATTGAAATGTGCTCTTTCCTAAATAGATGCTATAAACTACTGCTAACTATCATGTACAGCTTCTCAGTCATCCATGTCATTATATATTAAAGAGGTTTAAAAGAATGCATTAGCTGTTCCTGAATTTTGGCCAACTGGACACTCCACTCTGCCTCCACTCTGCCCTTGCACTTCACCAACAGCCACCACACATTTCCCAGCTGCCTTTCCTGATGCTAATTGCCCCATTGTTAAATTATCATTGTGTGTTGTAATTAGCATGTTGCCCGAGTTGCCAGACAGTCATGTGCAGAACAAACACAGTTGCCATGTGGTGTTCGGTGGGGGGTAGTCTCTGTAATCTGCTAAAAGACCTCAACCCCTTTCTATGTCTAGAGCGCTGGCATGTCCCACTGTGTTTTTATACAACCATGTAGGGCTGGATTACTACTGAATGCTGTTTATGTATGCTATGATTTTTTTTTATCTTAATACAAAAATACATAAAAAATACTGGATTTATAGGTTTTGTAATATAACTTTCACTCATTTTCTGTTGTTTTTTTGTTTTTTAAGCTTGTATAAATGTATCTAATATTTGACACTTCTATTTTAACTATATTTGGATTGTTTGTTTGCTAAGACAAACTAAAAACTATAAAATCCATTGTTATTGTTTTCAAGATAAATTTATAAGCATTCAATCACTATACATCAGAGATGGAGTACTCGAGTCCTGGACTCGGACTCGAGTCGCGACTCGAGTCACTTTTACGTGACTTGTGACTTGACTCGGACTTTTGACTGGTGACTCGCGACTTGACTCGGACTTG
>JAVQKG010157959.1:0-14448 GCA_036025885.1 Hypseleotris bucephala | reverse complement strand
TAATCCAGGACAGAATGGCAGCCACACTTCCACCACCTCCTCCGCCATAAGGCAGTCCGTGTTATAGCAGTTGACGCAGACGCATGGGGCATTTCGCCGATATACATTTGCTGTCGTTTGCGACAGCCTGCGTCTAGTTTTCTCCAATATACTGGAATATATAGTATAGAGGTTTATTCTTTAACCAACTTGACCTTTTTTTTTACTTGAGCAAAAACTTTGAAAAGTCAAATTGCCTACAAAGGAACACTAATCATCTGGTTTTAAAGTCTTTCTGAGATAAATTTGCTGCTGCACAGTAGTTTAAGAGTTTAAGCAGTTGAAGCATTTAATTATAGTTTAAAGCCCCAAAAAGGTTAAAATGTTTCAACAAAGATTATCAGTCATTTTGACCATTACAAGAAAGAATAATTGCCTCATTGCATACTTCTGAAGAAATCTATTTGGCAATTCAAGTCCATCTGGTCTGTGCATCGACAGCTGTTTTCCAGTCGAGAACAGAACTGAACTAATGGCAGGATTAAAGAAACTATTCTGAAAAGAGTTACTGAAAATGTCATGGAATGGCAAGTTGTGCTCAAAGATTTTCCATCTGTCAAAATGATAAATGTTTTGTTTATCACTCCAAGAAACTGCTAGAAAAGAAGACGAATGTGCTTTTAAATGTGCTTTTATTTGATGCTTAAAAAGAAGTAAGATAAGAACCAATCGATTAAACTGAATTGGAAGTTGAACTAAAATGAATAGATTCTAAGCGATACAAAACCCAGCGTATCCATGTGGCCCTGTGGCTGTGCTCTTGACTTTGTAGGGGTCAGTCAGGCCTTCATCCATCTCCATCAGACTCTATTGGTCATAGTGGAGTCCATCCCCCCAGCTGCTCCTTTGTCTTCTATGTCTCACAGTCACCTTCACACTCCTCATCTGATAACACAGACATACTATAGACAGTGACAGGCTGCCAGTGCAGGCACAGCCACTTATTCTGTTAGCTCCTAATAATAAAATGCTCCCCTCAGCCATCACGGACCAGTACTAAAAACCCCCATTTATCTGATTTCTGTAATGGCCAGAGATTATGTGATTTAATGCTACAGTTATCCACAAAATTGGTGATATTGTAAACGTCAGACTTTCACATCAAATTGACCCTCAGTGGTCAGTATTTTAGGTTTCTAGCATTTTTGCACTGCTATATGAATAGAACAATAATTTGAAATTAGATTAATAATTATAATGGGCATAAAAGCAGCATTCTACTTACTATATGTCTTTCCAATGTCTCTATACTCACAGCACTCGTAAACCTTCCACCAGGACAACTGTTCTTCCCTCACAGACCAGTGGAAATGAAACAGCTGATCATAAAAGTCTTCAGTCTGTCTGCGCTGGATGCAGACTTGTCAAATAAATGTGAGGCGGGCGCTTCTCTTGATCAGCTCACAGTTTACAGGGAGGAGTAATGTCCATTTCTCTGACAGCTGAAGATGGATGCGTTTGGTTTATGAGCCTGTCCAGATGGCTGGTGCTGTCTGCGTGGTCTCTGCCAAAGATTAGTTTTTCTGTGTTTTGGAAGATGGTTGGTTAGGTGGCTGTCACTGTGGTTATGGAAACTCTCCAATATCAATAACCATATGGTTAACGGAGAAATAAAAATGTGCTCTGTTACAGTATAAACCTTGATTTTGAACTAAAAATAAAATAAAACTGATACACATACATATTTAAGAGGCCACAGAATGAATGCATTTTGTACTGAATAGTTTTTCTAGACCTAGCAACCACACACAACATACAGACTTTGTCACTGTTTCTGTCTGCTTCCCCAATAAGGAGGTGTAGTTTTTTTAGTGTTATTTAGTATATTGATCTGGGTTCCAATCACCCCACCCTACAATCACCCTATCTATCAGTTGCTTATTTGCTTGTCTCTTAGCTGACAGCAGAGGGGAAAAACTACACAGTAAGCACATCCCAGCAGACCTCACCTCTTGTTAAGAGAGACAGTCTTTGACGTGAAACACACTGAGACTCTCTGACAGTCCTAACTCTAAAATTCAGCACACATGAAAAGCAGCTGGCCACCTGTCGTTGTGCCTGCTCTGTAAAATAGGGCAGGTGCACTTGGATGCGGCGTGTCGTATTTATTTGACAGTCATGAGTTAATACAGCTAATGTAATCATTTGTGCTCCTGTTTTGACTTTCTACCACATATGGTCAGGTCATTTAATGCATATCACATAATGCAATTTCAGTAAATGTGTCATATGCTCTAGTAGTTCATTTAACATTATTGCATTCAGAGACATTTGCAGCTGGGGTGGATGTGATATGGTTTGAGACTACCTCTGCCAGGCTGCCACTCTTCTACAGGCAGGACTAAGTGGGGGTGGGCTAATGGGATTATGTGGGTTGGAAGCCCTCATAAATGAAGTCCCCAGTGAGGAGCAGGGAGCCCCAGCTATCCCCTAACCCTCTTTAAAACCTTGCCGTTCACAGTCACTCAGACGGCTACACTAAGACCGCTCTGGCTCTGTTACTTTGCTTAGGAGCAGTGCTCGCTGATGTAAGCGGGAAGGCATTTCCCTTTGTACAACGGTAACAATGAAATATATATTGATTTCTGTCATGTTTTCTGTTTTTATTACATAATGTTTTTGCATCAGGCTGTGGAAATAGGTGTCATGGGTCATATATAACTTACTGTCTAAGTACAGTAAAAGGAGCTCTATGTATTGCTGTGGGGTATAATTTCCAAGTAAATATTACAGTTATTTACAGTTATTTAACAGTAAAGGTATAAGAAGTGGTAGCTAGAGAATTAATCTTCTTCTCACTTAATCTTGTGTTTTTCAGCTGTTGTACCTAAGACCATTCAAAATGTGCTTTGTTTAAAAATCATTCAGATTTGTGCAGTTTGGATTAAATCACAATAATTACAATGGAAGGACTACAATTTAACTAAAGGAAGTATCCTTGTCCCTATGAAATGACACATTCCTTACCACTTTATCCTCTGTTTTGCAGAAATGTGAGTTCAGATGGGGCAGAGGCTCGGCGCAGACTGAGGGAATGTGATGGACTGGTGGACGCCCTGCTCCACGCTCTGCAGTCGGCTGTGGGGAAGAAAGACATGGACAATAAGGTATTGGTCAAAGTCAAGTCACTGGCCATTAAAACACAAGGGCCCTGTACTAAGAAGTGGGATTGTGTTGTCAGTACTACAAAGCTTGTAGCAATCAAAGTTAAAACTCACGTCATGTTGCATTGTTCAAGTGCATTCATACATGTGTACCGATATTACAATACTATTCTGTTGGAAATTACTTTATATCTCTTATAATGAAGCACAGTGTTTAATTTACATCCTCCTACTAGCTGTGGAACCCAGGGTTAAGTCCAGGTTAACTGATCAAGATGATATCCCGCTTCGAAGTACTGCTTATCCAGAGTCCCTAATATCTGGGTTTGTTCAGACGGACATATCCAGAATAAGCTCCTCAGTAAGGGCCAAGGTGAAAAATGATAATATACATTTCTATATCCTGTCTTCTAGTCAGTGGAGAACTGTGTTTGTATCATGAGGAACCTCTCCTACCACGTCCACAAAGAGGTGCCAGGGGCTGAGAAGTTCCAGGAACCGGGAGCACCTCAAGCCCCAGGGTCAGCAGGGCCACAGAGGAAGAAGAAGGATGATGCAGGGTGCTTTGGTGGCAAGAAAGCCAAGGGTGAGGAATTGATCATGCAAAAATGATTAATAACGAGTTGAGTTTCTGAAGACACACCAAACACACAAAATCTCAAACATCTTGATGAAGTGCTTAATTATTGTTTATTCTTTTATTCTGTTTTTCTTAAATGGTTTGTTGTGAAAATCAAAATAATAAGTTGTGAAACCATTTTGTTCTCAGATATATAATTTGAATTTCCAGTATTTTTATAGCACTTTCAGCATCCCATTAAGAATATTTATAAATATATTTGCTTCAGTCTAGTCAATTCATTGTGTGCTAATTCACTTTCATTCAAGGTATTATCATGTTGAGCATTAATGTTAGTGTGTCTAATTGCTAAGGTTCAGTTGTACATTGTTTGTGTTGTTTGCAACCTCTTAATCGGCATGCTCTTTGGCTGTTAGCTTTGGCTGCCATTAATCAGTCAGTCAATGAGGTATGACCTAACAACCAGTGACCCCTGACTTTTAACTACTCACTTGAGAACCACATTGGTGTAAGGGATCGGGACATCACTGAAGCGTACATGTTTACAAACAAATAGAGAAACCAATTAACCACGTAAACTTATGTGCACGTACGCTTTGACTAATGAGATGTGTTTAGCTGGTGCTAAGCCTTGAGGTGTTTTTGAGAGAGAAGAAGGTACAGGCACAAAACATTTAAGTGGCAATCTGTTAAGCAAATCTGTCAGCAACACACTCAGTAAGTTGTTTCTTTAATTAGTAACTTTTGCTTCCTTGTTAGATAAATGTCACATTCACACATGCTAATATGTAGCCTACTCTACTATATACTTAGCAGCTGAATGTTTTTTAACTCCAGATATTGGAGTCTAAAATTTAGTCCCGTATCTGCCCACACTGATTTAGAAGATCAGTGCGCTCTTGTGTTTTAACATGGTTCAAAACATTGGTTCAATTCAGATAACACTCATGTGGCTTTTCGAGTGTGGGGTTATCTTTGCTTTTATGATGGCAAAAACTAACAGATCCAAATACAAACCAATGCTATATCACTGTAAATATTAATAAATAATACATTATATCTGGAGATATACTGAACACATTTTTTAAACTTAGAACACATTTAATGAAGCTCTTGATGTTAGCTATGGTAGCATAGTTTTTTTTATGCCATCCTTTTACATAACCCACATTTGTTTTTCTCTCTCAAAAGCTTTTCTCTAATGCCAGTTCTTTGAAAAGTCTACCTATGGGCAGCTAATGGCCGCCCTCTTCTCTGCCTTACAAGTCTGTCTTCCATTTAGTTGTGTTGTTTTTGTCTTAATATTCTCCTTAACTGGCACTCTTTGGCTTTTTTATTCAGCAAAAAGTGACTCCTTGTGTGAGAAGTACTCACATACCAGAGACTACACTGCATCTCCTTGACACATGCATGCACTTTTTTCACCTTATTCTCCTCTTTTCTCCCTGCTTCGTGTTTTATGGCATTGCTGCTGCTTCCTTGGCTAACTATAGAGGAATGGTTTAATCAAGGTGAGTGTCCATTTTAGAATCTCCTCCTGTAGCTGCTTCATTCTCCTGCATTCTCCCATTGCCCCTGGCTTTAGGGTATAGGTAGAGGTAGAGGTAGGGGTGGGGGATATGACGATAAAAATCAAATTGTGGGATGAGGTTATGAAGGTTGAGCTAATCTGGGAAGATTGTTAAATCGTGATAAAGCACATTTATTTATCTTCTGCTCTTCACCATCATTCTTACTGTAACAATGCCACTGTTCATCTTAATAAAAAAAGGGAAAATAAATAGTATTAAATGTTATGATCATCATTGGATTGGATGTACAATGAATTTGTTATAATAATGGTTTTATGTAGCAGTAGTCTTCTGTGTAAAACAAAAAAAATCAAAGTTAACTAAAATTGTGATAAAATCATTTGTGTACTTGGAGTTTTTACCATATCGCTCACCCCTAGGTAGCTAGAGTGTGCTCCATTGCCAACTCTGACTTTATCAAGTGCATAACTTGGCTATTGTTTGTACTCATTATTCAGTTAAACATTTTTTGAATTGCTTGAATTTCAAAGCTTGAACTTCTCAAAGTACTGTAGAAAGACCTATAAGGCAGATAGTTGGAACAGACATATTTTTGCTGCTACTGTAACTGGCAAATTAAGTAAACTCAATTTTAAAATGCAATAAATATTTTTTTACATTGTACTTGGCTAATTTACTTGAATGAAAGTACGAGCTTGTGTAGTGGCTGAAAATGTTACATTCTCCTATCTTGGGATTTGGACCATTGTTTTCATATGGCAGTCCCATCTCATGGGCATGTCCATGCATGTGACCATTATCTGGATGCACTATAGTCACCAGACCACGCTCATCACACTTCATTTCCCTTGTGCCACTACATTATTCAAAATGTTTGCCATCTTAAGAATGCAGAGTTTATATAGTAAGGGTGCATCTGTAGCTTTATGAAAAAAGAAATGCATTTATTCCATTCAACTGTGAGTCAATGTGATTTTATTTCTGAGCAAACATGTAAAAAGGATTATATTTGTAGTGCTCTGTCTTGTGTGCATGCAAAATTCATGTGCTTGCTGTCAAGGTGCCAATAACTTAACTTTTAACATCTTCAACTTTTTATATAAATGCAAAATGTAATCTCCAGGTAAAAGATTCTGTTTACTTGTGTGGGTGGTTCTTTTATTTAGATGTTAACCTCTTTATGAGAAGCAAATGTATCTGCAAAGTATAATAAAATTGCTAAGATCCATAACTGCCAATAACAGTTATCTATAACATTGTCCAATTATGACCCTAACATCATTCTTTTTTCACTGCAGGCAGAAAGAATGGTGAGAACGACAAAAACTATGACACGTTGGATCTGCCCAAACGCACTGAACCATCCAGAGGTAGGCTGTGAGACATACTGAAACAGTATTGAGGCATACAACAATAACATACTATGTACAAAGAACAGTGCATCTACAACTTCTTTTTAACAATTTGGGGATTGTGAGATGCTGGCAATATTTTAGACTTCAAAATTAGCTTTTTAGTTCTGGCATCTTCAAGTGCACATTATTATTTTGACTACACTGTGTGGTCTGAAGCTTTTGGGATTGTAATACGTAAACCTGGTGTTCTCGAATGGCCTGTCCTTGCCTTGGAACTGACAAAAAATATACACTCGCTTCTGGCCTCCTGTGGCTGTATTTCTAGGCATTTTGTCTATAGCATTTTGGGAAGGGTTTAGTTAGTGCTTTGATTCTCTGGTGGATGACATAGACAAGAAAACATTTTTTTGTTTAGAGTAAAAGATAGAAAAATATATAATTGCTTCTTGTAACCTTGATAAGAGACTGTATCAAATAAGTTGGATTGCCTGCATTTGACTTTCATTTATATACCATTTGCAATAATGTGATTTTACTTTACAACTACATACAGCCATAACTATCATCAATCACATTTGTATCCAGCAGACTGTCCAGACACTAATTCATTGTCTATTTATTCTCGTGTGTGTTTGACTACAATGTGTCTTCTGGTGTCAGTGGACATTGCCTGCACTGGTTACACAGCCTCATGTGGTATTTACACATCAGCACCTCCATCAATGTCTAGTGGCAGGCGCTCAAAGTCAATAGCACTTCCTGTTTGACTGCTAATTAGCCACATTAGCAGGCTAAACTGGGCTCTCATTAGGCCAGATCACACTCTTAATTGCTGTGCTTTCCCTGAGTTAAGCCGTTTTTGTAGTTTTTATCTCTTCTCTAAAACAAAACAGAGAAGCTAAATGTGATGACTGATACTACCCACTATACTCACAAATAGGTTATCATCAGTGGTTGAATCCAAATAGTTTAATCTTGTGTGATTACTATGCACACTATTCTAACAACATCCAATTATAGTTTGGATCAATAAAGCTAGGCCTAAATGTCAGGAGCAGTTGAATAAATGAATTAATTTTTATTTGAGTGTGGTGCACAATTGTTCTCAGCCCATACATACAGGGTTATATCAGGCTTAGCTGAAATATGTTTTAGCTAATCCGACCTTTTCAGTTTTGCAGATGGAGCAATCATTTTTGACATTTATTAGCTAAGCATACAAGAGAACAGCTATAATGACAATAATAAATAATCACTATAAGCCAACAGTGAACGTTAAGGGCATTGGTTTGGTTTTAACTAATACATATATAAACAGTTTAAGTGTCTGTATTGATGTATATTGGTTGTAAAACTCAACAAAACTGCCTTAAAATGTGTTCAGGCTCCTACCCCACATATCACCAGCGGTCATCTTTGCAAGAGGAAAGACACAGCACTAGGTGGCGATGGCCGAGGGAGATATGGGAGATTACATGTGTATCCCGGGCTTGATCTGATGAGTGAGCAAAGCTGAGGTCAACAAAAGCACTGTCCTGGAGCAGGCAGCTAGCAGTGATTAATCTTATTTTTTGTGTTCAGGCCTGGACAAGCAATAGAAAGGCAACACTACATGCTGCTTCCTTCTTGTTCATAATAGCTTAAAAAGATGAATATATATTGAATATAAAATGATAATATACAAATATCTCAAAAGACCACTGTCTAGATACCCCACCTAAGGCCGATAGTTGCCAGGATAGGCTGTAGGCACTGGTGATCACTAACCGGAACATATGAAAAAAGTTGAATCAATAATTCAACGTAGGCCCATAGTGCCCATCTGCACTATTTGCAGATTGGGGAGTGATTTGGCAATCAGAGCAGGATTTGAACTCACAACGGCAGGTTGAGCATTGTAAGCTCTAAATATAGACTACATATTTACTATTGATAGAGCTAAACCACCACCCTTGAAAAAGGATTTTGATAGAAAGGACGTAAATGTCAATTAATGGTACGGCATATAACAAAACCTCTATATTTTGTCTTGATGGAGAGAGATGTAGAATATGCACTTCTTGTTTTTTGATGCTGGGCCGCTTGCCCAGGCTGTACCATTACACCATAAATAAAACATATTGTGAAGTGGATGTAGATTTAATTGCAAATTAATAAATTAATGAATTAATTAAAGTTCATAAAACTACAGTGCACATAGAGTCTGTACTTTTAGTTCTTCACAAAACTGACATTTACACACATTATTTTCATATGAAAAGTGGGAGAAAATTGCTCTCAGGTCATGTAATAGTTGCTTTAGATTTACCCTTTTCATCTTACATAGTCATTTATTACAGTCTAACATAAAAAGTACTTTTACATTTAACATCTCATAGCACCAGGTTTTAACCTTTTCTCTGAAATATCTTGCTTGAATAATTGGGTGCTGAAAGCCTCCTTTGAAATTCAAATGTATAACCAGCAACATCCTATTATCTTTTCCTAGTTAGTATATTAAACCCCAATTGACTTGATCCTCTATTTTAAGTTGCTGATGCTGACTTCTTGTTCATTATTTGGCCGTTTTGTCTTGCCCACTGATTAAGTGGGTTATTTTAGCCCTATTTTAGTGAAGGGGACTTGTTTCGAGGGAAATAGATCATTAAATGAGTTTGGAGTTAGTGGTGGTGCATTATTCATGCCATCCAGAACAGAGGAGTTGCTGAAACAAAGTCATTAAGAAGAGAAGTGCTGGTGGGCACACAAGCCCCTGAGATGATGACACATTTTGCCAGTGCTAATTGAAGCCACAGTATATACTCTAACTTAAAACTGTAGAACAGTCAGGTGATGGAAGAGAATAGACAAGTTAATGTATTTATGCAACCACCATGTTTTTATATACTTCTGCTGCATGTTTGGTTTATTAATTGGTAAAATGTTAGCCCCTGGTTGGCTGAGTATTTTTCTTTTTATTCATTATTATAATATTTTGAAGGGACTTTTGACATGTATTGACTATGACACTGTTCTGAGACATTAGCTCACTAACTAACAAGGTAAACACCGCTTCACGTTCACTCATGTCTAAACTGCCCTTTTTGGCAACAGGCAACTTATTTTTTTCTAGAGAAAACAATTCAAATCTTTTTTTTTTTTTTAATACACAATTCTTAAAAATTCCCCCAGTATTTCAGCACCAGTTGCATTGATTGTCAAAGGTACCATACAGCATGAACAGTAATTTATACCATTCCTATTTGGTTCTGTCGATTTGCTGTAATTAGACAGATTTCTCACACTGCACTGAAAGATACACTATATGCTCCTGTTACCACTACCAACTTGTAGATGCTTGTATTGCTGATTCATTATCACTACATTAGTGTTCATGTCTGTCTATCAGGATGCGTGTTGATGTAAAAAACCTCTGTAGCCTGAGAAATAAATTCTATGTTTTACTCAGGCTACCTCAATTTTTCTTCCTCTCCTGCCACTTCAGTGCACCCCTCAACCAGAGGAGATTTATTGCCCACCCATCGCCTCTTGATCACACGCAGAGCAATTGAGAAAACAGCAGCGTTTACCAAGGCGACAGCAACGTAATGCATCTTGCCACTTTGTCTTGCAAGCAGGGCATTTAATTTGAGAAGAGGTCCTAGCTTTTACAAATAACATCAACAAGGCCTGTTATATATTGCATTGTATAACCATCTTTGATACACTCTCAATGGAGATCACTTTTTGTAGTTTAATGAACACTGACTGTTTTTGCTGTGGAGTCAGTGCCAGCTCTGATGCATCCTATCTAGTCAGTTGAGTTAAGAAAACCAAACTCCACTTTCTGTGCTACCGCTGAAATATGGTCCTTAATGGCTGTGCTGCATGAATCAGATCTTTCTAACCCTCTGTGTGATATCTTTGTCTCGGAAACCTCAGCTAGAAAAGCAATGGTACTGCCCTAAGGCATGATGAACATCCTGCCGCATTGAGCAAATATGTTCAACCAGATCCATTTTTCAAGATAAAACATATTTGCATCATTAAGTACTGCCATCTCAGTTTCTCACAATAGCACTAGGAGGATAGGTACCCCAGGCCTATTCAATTGGCGTCCTGCAGAGGAAAGTGGCCCCAAGAGCGCCTCCTAGTGACCTCAGCCATGCCCCAACTACAGGACCAAATAAATAAATAAATAATGCCAGTTCATTACAGTGTGGTTATGTATTTTGTTTTTAATACTGTAGTATTCAACACTGTCTTGGTGAATACTAACTCTATGTAAGTTTGAAGCAGGCCTGTCCAACAGTTCAGAGCACTGTGCAGCTTCAGATACCTCACTTCCTGTTGTCATATTTCACACTGCAGTGAAATCCCAGGTATACCAACTACTTCATGCACAGTGGTTCACAGACTTGCCAAGAGCTATTTCACATATATACCATATAAATAAACATGCAGCACGTACACAAACAAAAGCATTCATTACAATATATATGACAGTCCACAAAAACACACTGATTCACACATACTCTCTCATGCGGCTTCTCAGGCATTCTGACACATAGGTCCACTGCATACATGTCTGCATAGAGACAGTCTGTCGCCTTATATCACTCACCTCAGAATCTCATTATATTATTTCTCACCGATAGCCAAATATACAGCATTGCACTTCTGGGGCAGTGGCTTTCTTTTATCTCTTAGAAAGTGCAACCACTGAAGTACAGTAGGTAATTATGTAAGCGGAACAGAGTTTTGGCAAAATGGAATCACCTTTGTCTGTGTCCTATAACTTTAACGTAATAACTCCGAATCAAATTTCCAGATCAGTTACAAATTTTAGGACAGTTACAATGATTGATTTGGGTATTTCTATAATAAATATTAGTTAATTAATAATTGAGCCATATATTCAGATGAACATAAAACATTTTTTGTGAATTTTGGCACTGTGATCAGGGAAGGTCAGGGATGACACAAGGAAGACGTGATTACTTGGGAGTGATCGGGATTTCGGTCTGGATGTAGGATGTTCTCAAAGAATATCTCCCCTGTTCTTCCTGACAGCCAGAAACCCATCCTCTATTCACCGGGCCCTGCTGAAAAAAGTATATATGTACATTACAAGGCAATAGGAGAGTGCAGACTTCTACCAAGGCAGCTCAAACAACATTAGTCAGTATTTCCTGCATAATAAATATTGTGCTTTACTAATAATTTACATCGATGAGACAAAAAATAACTACACTATTTGATTGAATTTGTAAGAGGTCTCAATTCAACCATTTAAAAGTTTAATTAGATGCCTATTCTTCCTATTGATTGTGTGTGTTGTTACACCTTTTACATACAGTATGAAGCATCTCATGAGATTATAAAGGAGTCCAATAAGGCCTCAACAAACCAGCTACTGTTCAAATAACTCTTGCCTTCTTTGTTGTTCATAATAAAACTAAGTACGAAGAGAAAGGGGACTAATTATGTGAATAGCCAATGGCTCACAGCTGACATTTTAGCTTCTGAACACTCCTTCCTTCATCACCTTTCTCTTATGAGAGTTTCACACCAACTCTGATGAAAAGCAGTGATAATAATAAGGCGCTGATGAGCAAAAAAACAAATGAAGAGGCAAGAGGTTTATTTAAGTGGGACCACCTTGTGTTTTGTTGAAAATACAAAAGGGTTTTTGCATAATCATGTTATTCCTGGGAGGTCTTATAGAGAGTGACTGCTCCACACATCATTAGTGGAATGAAGTCTGTGCAGATTAGCAGTGTACTCAGGCATGGCAGCATTTATCCTCCTGTTTTCTGGAAAAGCATACTGGGGGCCTTGAATTCCCACTTCCACGGAGCTACACACCCCTTCACAGCTCTTCACAGTATGACAGCCATGATCAACGGTTGTCAACTTTCTTCTACTTTTCATACCCCTAAAAACCAAAAACTCTCTTGCAGTGTTTTTCCTTCCTACAGTGCTCTGTGGGGTTTACAGAAATGCAGAGAATCCACAGTATCCCAAAATCAGTCTCCTCGCACTATTACCCATGTCATCAGCATCCCCATCTCCCCCAAATATAAGCAGTTGGTGCAAAGTGATAATTATTTGACGAGGATGATTCCAGGGGAAGTAGGAGGACGTGCAGTGGGATTTCTTTGCCAATTGGAGGCTTTCCTGTTTCTGCGAGAGCAGCTTTAATCTAATTAAAAGCAGATCAATAGCACACTGACAGGCCCACGTGAGCTGCAGCAGGAGGGTAGTGAGGGCAAAAGGCACTCATTTTAGCGATCCAGTTTATGTTATACAGACAATAAAGTATTACACACAAACTGTCTAGACCTGTAAACAAGAGCGTCTGAATGCACCCAAAGGAGCACTGTGCAAAACTAAGAGGGTCAAAAGACTTGGCTGAGAGATACATGTTGGAATCACTCATTCAGATGATTTATATATCAAGGTTTGAGATCTTGCAGTGACTTACAATTCCAGCACAATATTCTGTTTGTATGATAGTAACTTTTGTATTTTAGATTAAACGGGATGCATAGTCTGTTTCACCATCCTGCAATAAAGAATTTTATTTTGCAGTTAAGGATATCAATATGCCTTTGATTTGAAGACAAGCTTATTTTAGACCAATAGCAGTTCATTCTAGTATCCAACACACAGCAAGATTTTATGCATACATCAAAGAAAAATATAGTTGTGCCCTTAACCATGCGGGGGCTATTAGGTGCCTTTTAGAACAGCCATTGTTTGTCATAGTTGCACATGGACAGCATATTACCTGGAGAAAGTTGACCATAACATCAGCTGTATGAATTTATGGATATAAAAAACAGAGAAGATCCTCTTCCAAGGCGAAAGTAATCTACTTACAGTAGGGCCTCCATCACACTTAGGCGTAAAGACTATAGACAAAACTAAAGACCAATTGGATTCTGTCTAAGACACTGGAAATCCCTACAGTGACTAACACAATAAGAGATGCCATATGTACACTCACTGATCACTTTGTTAAGTTGACTTATTTACCTGCACATCAGGTCAAATAGCTGTCAACCTCACCTTCCAGCCATTTAATGCACATGTTCAAACCAGGCATCAGTAAGAGGATAAAAGATGATTGAAACGTTGAACATGGTACAGCTGTTGTTGCCAGTTAGACTGTTATAAGTGTGTCAGAAATTGTATAATTGAATTGAAATAGAAAGATCTCATGGGATTGAAACCTAAAACCATGTCTAGAGGAAGATTTGAAAAAGAAAAGATCACAAATTAGAAGACCACATGTTACTAAAGTGCAGGCAGGTCTTGTATAAGGGCCACTGGACTGGTCAAGCAGTAGCCGGCTGTAACAAATCTTAACTAAGAAGCTATGGAGTAGCTGTAATGCATGCAACAGCAGAGATCTAACACCTGTGTGGAATATGTACAGTGCATTACAGCTGCAGACACACCACTGGAAGCTCTCAGGCTAATGAATTAATAACAGGGGGAGACTGTTAAACCAGACAGATGAATCAAAGAAGTCAAACAGAAACTGGAAAACACTTGCTCTGCAGTCTCTCAGTGACATAAATCCTCAAAGCTCTTGTCTAACATCCAATTCACTTTTATTAAACTGTACACGAAGAAAAAATGGCACTGACCTAAATATCTTATTGCAATTTTTATACAAAATATTGCGATTAGATTTGTGATATTGTTTTTAAAACCAATATTTAGTTCACATCACATTCTAAAATCTATCTAGAAGCAACACTTCAAATACTAAAATATTCACTGTTAAACTTCCATAAGAATCACATGCCTTTCAGAACATGTTTGTAGAGGTTAAGTCTACAAGGTAA
>JAVQKG010157896.1:0-14223 GCA_036025885.1 Hypseleotris bucephala | reverse complement strand
TAGTTAATAGCCGACCAGATTAGTTTCAATATGAAATCTGAGCTATTTTTTATTGATGATGGTTCAAGTTATTTTAGGTATCTATCCTGCTACATCATCGCCTATTTATTGCTTCATCACCACCACCTGACTGACATTTTCATTTTTGCTTATAGCGTATCTTGTGTTTTCATCTGCATGGGTTTCTATGCCACTGTTACATAAGACCTTGCAATAACTTTTCAGGTTCAAGAAAAGGCTTTTTTTTTGCACTTCTGCAACATGTCATGGGTCTGTTTTGTGTCAATATGTATCTTAGTTCTGTTGATCTGGGGACATGTGTGTTATCATGATAGGGCCATATGCTCTTTCACACACATAGACAGATATGTAGCTTTAGCTTGAGTTTGTCTATTACAATAATTACATTAGCATAATAAAATGTGTTACCACCTGGGAAATGTGTATTTATGTGGTAATCTTTGTGTTGTCTTTTTGTGTCCTAGATAGATCTCAGACATAGGCTAATGTTGTTTCTGATGTAGGCTATTTATCATGGAGGGACCCTCAAAAAATGGAAAGGAAAAGGTTTTTGTGCTGCATTTTAAATAAACCAATTAGTTTGCTAATTAATATCATTATTAAATTCACTCCAGCGTGGATAGAAGCCTTTTTTTTCTACCTCCTCCATTCATTGGCTACTAGCAATTTTCAAAATCATGTAGGTTAAACAATTTATAAAGTTTATTTCTTTTTACACAAGTGAATTCTCATGTGAAGTGGTATTGCCTCGTGTACAGCGCTGTTTCTGGGGAGCGCCCTCCTCTCGGTATTCTCCGGCTCTTTCCGCCGTGTTGTCGCTGCTGTCTCCGCCTAGACTGCTTTATGTCTGGGCGCACGGACCATGCGCGGCGCCATGTTACGGAGCTCCCTCCTCCCTCCGCCCCGTCACAGCAGACCTCACAGCGGCACAGGCTACACTCATAGCGCTGTCGGGAGGACCAGTGATACAGCAAAACCACCTCCACCTCCGGCTGGGATGGATTAAGGCTTTTCACGACGTCGCTAAGTGGACATTTACTGTTTTACGCACCTGTTCATCGGATTTAAAGGTTGATCGTGTTGTATTTCCGTCTCTTTGAGCGCACTGAGCGGTGAAAACAGACTGTAGTCAGTGTTTAGCTGCTAGCCGGTGACTCTGGCTCCGGCTAGCACCTAAATTCAGCGCTGACTTACTCATCAGCTCTTCAGTAGCTGAACGGAAGGATATTTCAAGTTATCTTCGTGTCATTGAAGCCACCATGATGTTAGCTCCAGTTTAAGAAACGTGTTTTGAGTGGATCACACCGGCGAACTTCAGTGGATCAGCTGACTTTAGCTTTAGCTGTTCGGCACTAGCCTCTCTCTGAAGCTAACAGAGACTGTGAATGAGGCACAACTTCGCCTGAATATCGAAAAAAGTCACACGACACTTCAGTATTTATTTTTGGTTGTGTTGTCTGAATGTAGCCTTGTCAAAACGGCGCCCATAACGAACTGCAAGCTTATTGCATACTGTCAGAGACCTACCCCCCGGATCTCCTCCAAATGCATCATCCGGACCCCGCCGCAGACTCTGGCAGTGTCAGGAAGATGGCGCATCCGACCGTCTTCCACCGGAGAGGTAGTCCCCCGGGCAGCGGCACGGCCCTGTCACCACCGGCCAACGCCGTGGTCAACAACAGCCACGTCTCCGGTGAGGAGTATCAGCCCGCCCTGTTGATCCAGTGCCAACCACCCGCGGGCTCTTCCTCCCCGGGCCCTCATCATCCTCCACCCCACACCCTGAACCTGCTCCCCCAGACACAGCCCTCCCAGGCGGCCGGAGCCCAGATGAAGAAGAAGAGTGGCTTCCAGATCACCAGTGTGACCCCAGCTCAGATCTCTGTGAGCACTAACAACAGTATCGCAGAGGACACGGAGAGTTATGATGACCTGGATGAGTCCCACACGGAGGATCTGTCTTCATCGGAGATCCTGGACGTGTCTCTGTCTCGGGCCAACGATGTGGTGGGAGCGGAGAGGAGCTCTTCAGAAGAAACACTCAATAACTTCCATGAAGCAGAGACCCCAGGAGCTGTGTCCCCAAACCAGCCCGCACACCCCCACTCCCTGCACCCAGCTCCACACCACTCTGGAGCCATGGTGAACGGGACCATCCATCACCACCATCATCATCATCATCATCCTAACCCGCCCCAGCCCTACGCTGTGTCTGCTGGAGCTGGAAATGCCCCGTCTGCCTCTGGAGCTTTATCTAACGTCACCCTGAAGATGCCTTCGAACGTGGGGGCCCCTCAGGAGAGTGTTTCCCAGAATGCACCTCTCTGTTTGGGGACCACGGCCCCAGGAAGTGTGGCTGGAATGCACAGCTCTGCTGTGGGCACTACAGTTAGCATAGTTAATCCCCAGAGCAGCAGTGTTAGTAATGTGAATATGTTGAGCTCTGCCAATGTGCCTTTGAGAGGGGGAATTAGCACAAGCGCTAGCAGTAGCACTGGCTTTCCTCCCAATGTGATAAGCAGCAGCAGTGGAGCTAACCTTACAACTAATGTTAATGCCTCTATTATTCAACAACAAATGAACCAAAACACCAAAACAAATATGACTCCTACAAGTACTGCTGCTGCGACCAGTGCCTCTGGAGGGATGGGTGTCAGCAGTGGTGTCCCAGGGAGAGCTGGCTCCTCTGTCACCACTGTACCACAAACACCTGCTCATCCCCCTGCTCCTGCCCCTGCAGTGGGCACCACCAGCTCTCGCTTCAGAGTGGTGAAGCTGGACTCTAGTTCGGAGCCCTTTAAAAAGGGCAGGTGGACTTGTACTGAGTTTTATGATAAGGAGACCCCGGCCTCTGCTCCCAGCTCCTCCGCCTCAGACAGCAGCTCTGTTAGCATGCGTCAGTACGTCACTGAGAGCTACACAGGGCTCTCCGAGCGGGAGACCACCAGTGGAAGCTCAGTAAGCAGCAGTGTTAGTACACTGAGCCATTACACTGACAGTCTGTGCAGTGGAGACTCTATCCAGCATGCTCAGGACTATACCTCTCCTCCACACGGCTTTCAGACGGTCCTCCCCGGTGGATTAAACCTAGTCTCCCAGTCACACATGCACGCCCAGGATGTGACCCACTCTCATGTGAAGACCACTGTGGCAACACCACACATCCACCCAGTTGCTACTTTGGCAGGTCTCCAGACCACAGCTGCCCAGCAGCAGCTCACCTACGCCCAGGCAGTGGCCAATCAACCCCCAGGCTCTGCTCCGGGCCTAGTTGGTGTCCAGCAGAAAGTGAATTATCCTGTACCACAGCAGGCGAGGCCCTCTGAGTACACCCAGCCCAATGTAGTGGGTACAGCTAACAGTCAGATGATGGGAGCCACGCAGCAGCCTCCAGCCCTGCAGGCCTCCTCTGTGCCCTCTCATGTCGGGGCGGTTACTCACCCTGAAGGCCCACAGCAGAAGCCCCAGTCTCTGCCCACTCAGATCCAGACAGGCCTGCCTCTGCCCGCTACAGTCCACCAAGTGTCAAGTGTACCTCCCCATAATCCTCAGACTGACCCCCAGACCGCACCCCAAACCGGAGCAACAGGTGCAAGGATTACTCACCATGACCCCAGCATCGCCCAGGCCCACGCTGCCCAGGCCAGTGCCCTGTACGCCAGCCTGCCCTCCTTCACCACCACACAGCTGCAGGACGCCCAGAGGCTGCTGCTCCAGCACCAGTCCGCTCTGCTGGGGCTGCCCAAGTTACCTGGAGGGGACGCTGGGACTAGGGCTAACATGGTCCCGGGACAAGAGGCTGAGGGCAACGCTGCCGCCACCAGTGCCTTAACCACATCCACCACTCAGAAGACTGATGGAGAGGATGAAGGGTAAGACTTTTTAAACAAATGCTTCTTGAAAGTTAAGGATTTGCACACATTTCAGGGGATTTATTATCACAATGTGTAAACTATGTAAGTATACTGTAGTGATGAATTGATAAGAAACTATCATGAGATACAACAGGCCCTAACTATTAATTTTGAGTTTTGCTTCCTGTCTTAATTCATTCAAGAGGGACCATCAAAAATCTACAAAAGCTACACTGACTTTTTTCCTGCAAGTTACAGATCAAGTGTGTTCATATCATTTGAGTTGAAAATAACTTTAAACTAGTGCCCAGGACTTTGTAATCAGTGTCTGTTTGAAGTTGGAGAGTTTTGATCAGTTACTCTCTGTGCTGTGTGATATGGTTTAAGTGGGCCTTTGTACAGGCCTGAGCTAGATGTGATATGAGGCTGCAGTGATTTGACATTTACAGTTTTGTCTGTCTTCCTGACGGGCTCACTTGTATTGACTTGTGGTTAGGTTGTATTACACTCCCTGGACACATTATTAGGTAGACCTGCTTGTGAGGTCAAATAGCTAATTGGGCTATTCCATTGCATCAAAACCAATGGATTTAGTGATGCACCCACTGAAGTCTCAACCAAGAATGAAGAATGAAAGAATGAAAGTGACTTTGAACAGGAACAGGACACGATTGTTGATGGATTTTTCCTAACATATGTCTTGGGTTCAACAGTGTATGTTTTGAAATAAATCTGCCATGAATGTCAGTTCTGTGGATAAAACAGACAATTGAGATCAAAATTATTAGCCCCCCCTATGAAATTTTATTATTATTTTTTTTTTTTTTCAAAAAATGCCCTAAGTGCTGTTAAACAGATTAAATATATTTTAACACAGCTTTCCAAAAAATCAAAGTTTTATTTTGTATCCTTACATTATTTTACTTTTCACACACTAAAAAATTTATTTCACAAAATCCTTTAACAGCACTTGGGATTTTTTTTTTTGAAAAAAAAAACAAAACTATTTAATAGGGGGGGGTTAATAATTCTGATCTCAACTGTAAATAGAAAAACAACATCAGTTCAGATAACTTCTTGTTGCATTAAGGTCTGCTGACTTGCAAATTACAACACCTAGTGACACTTTATTAGTTACAAGGTCTACCTATGATAAAGTGGCCTGTTAGTTTATATTTATTCAGCATTACAAGTGAGTACCTTACACTTCATGCTATGGCAAACTTAAGTTAAGTAGAAGGAGCAATGTTTCTTTACTGGTTGTCATGAAAGGTATAGATCAGCAGTCTTTAAAAATGTATTGATTTTATGAAGAGCCTTCCTGACTTGTTCCCTCTACCCACTACCTTCTTGTTTATCATGACAGCTATTTCCTAGTCAGTGTTTTTAGTTTACATATTCTAATAGGAATAATTTAAGTCTCAGAATAAGCAGATTTGTGGTTTCTAGGTTTAATCACTTTGCAGGAAATTGGTCACATTTTGCTACATAATCTTAAGCCCCTTTTCCTGCTTTACTATTGTCTATGTTAAATGCCAATGAGCCCTATTTAAGAGGTCAAAACTGGTATGCTTGGTTTTCTAGCTTCCTTTCAATGTGGATGAAGTATTGAGTATTGTAAACTGTAATTGCAAGGCCACACCAGATTGTCTTGCTGCTTAGATTGTTACTGACAAATGGTTCCCACATGACATTGAACTCCGAGGAATGTAAATCTTTGGGGAATTCAAGTGGATTATTTGATGAAATGCAGTGTTGTGTGAAACTTTGTTATAAACCAATTTTGTTCACTTCAGGAAGATGCATGCTGAAAAATGGGATGTTGGTTGATGATAGGGATAGTTTAATTTATTTATTGCAGTTCTTAGCTAGTTTATTATTACCTATAAATGCCACCACAAACCTAATACACTAAATCAGACTGCTCTTAATAGGTTGCTATATGCCAAAGGACCTAACATTTTGAACAGTGACACTAAGTTCCATGCATTGAGGTTTCTGTGGTTGTATAATTAAGGGAAACTAATAAATGTCATTCATGTGATGGAAAATATGCTATGTAATGGAGAATATCCTCTATGCCATGCACCGGTAAAAGTTGTGAAATTTGTGGACTTTCTTAAGACCCCTGTTTAAAATGTACTTTCAGTGGCTTTTGCAGCAATGGTTATCAACACGAAACAGTTTTTTTGCTGCTTCTATTTACTGACAATTATCGGCTATTGAGAAAAGGCTAGACTATGCTAATGAGATTAGGTATGCCATACCATACTATATTACAGCCCCATAGCCTTGCCTCACAACAAAAGCTAGGATTATTTATCATTAGAGTAAAAGGTTTACTTGTATTATTATTATGCACTGATATGTTGGCCCAACATCGGTACTGCCCAGTATTCATAATTTTGACCATTATCTGTATTGGCCTTTACAGATGGCCAATTTAACCTGTTTTTCAAAAAGGATAAAATTTTTTGGTTTAGAAAAAGCCAGAGAAAGAAAGAGGCCCATTCAAAAAGTCTAACCTTAGGGTGACAAAATGTTGTAAAAGTAATATTTATGGGTTAATAAAGCAGTTATTTGTATGGTAGTTTCATAGTTACAAAAACATTAGCTAATTTATGTTTTAGTTGGCGATGGTTATTGGCTAAATTGGAAATTGAAATATCTGTATCGGACAAGAAATGGCATCCGATTGCAGTGCATTCAATTACTCTGCTTTGCATTGAAGAGCTTGGTGGTAATCTTGTAGACACCATAAAGCTGATGTTTCTTTGTTTGACTGGTATGTACACACAGGAGCGGCCCGTGTTGAGCTGTGTTGCCATGTCAGTGATGGCTGTACAACATGTGTGCTTTCTCTTCGGGCCCCTGTCAACAATCTCCTGTTAATGTGTGGGATGACCCCACTGTAGTAAATCACAGGCTAAAGCTAAGCAGTAAAATTATGCCGCTCCATTGTGCTGTAGCCTGCTGATGGATGGCCTTGTTTAAGAAGTACACAGTAGGTCACCTTTTTACCTCTATATGTTTTCAATGACAACATGCTCAGGTTTGTTGTGGTTTGATGTAAATGTGGACATTGTGGCATGCTGGAATGGCTTCAGTCAATGTTAGCATAAACTTTTGACTTCTGAGACATGAATGATTTTCGGTCAAGTATCTTTCAACCTTGTAAAGTAGAGGTGGGTGATAATAACACTGATCACACAACTATATATTCCTACGTTTCTCTCAGCACTTGGCAGCCACCTTGGATGTAGGATCTGTCTACCACAGTGGTTCTCAAACTGTGGTACGCAGGCTGTCTCTGGTTGTACTTGGACCTAGTTTAGTCCTGTTGTAGACCTGGTTTTGAACTTGTTCAGATCTGGATTTGTCATGTTTATCTCTAGTTTGGACATGTTTAAACCTGGTTTAGTCCTAAATTTCAGACCTAATTTAGCCTCTGTTTAGATGTGGGTTAGTACTAGGTGGTACTTGGGATGCAAAATAATTACTCAGGTGGTGCTCGGTGTGAAAAGTTTGAGAAACATTGGTCTACCACATTGAGAACATTAAAAAACCTTCAAACATGCATTCAATGTATTATTAATATATACTTGTTAATCAGCAATTCTGTGTATTTATGGCATTACAGTTTTATGTGTTATAAGTTCATAAGTAAAAAGAACTAGGAGTTGGCTACCACCTTGACGAAGCACTGCCTAGGCAACTTCTAAATATGAGTATAGTGTCCTGCCCAAAGACAACAATAATATGCACAGTATAGATTCAAACCACCATCCCCCTCCAGTATGTTGTTGTAAATAAGGAAACCACCAATGCTTCTTCTGGTAATGTTGATATAATGCTGATTGTGTGTAGATATCCACGAGTAGTTTTCTGTAAAGGCTGTGAGACATTTCATGCTGGGTGTGCTCTTGCTATTATAAGCTGTAGCTACAGATGCAAGCCCGGTTGACTTGAAGTTGATGTGTGGACTTGTGGAGCTTAGTCATGTTTTAGTTCAGGTTTAATCTTTTACTTGTGATGATGAAGAATTACTGAATTATTCCTTCCCCATCCACAACCTTTTCTGAAAAGTGTTAATAAATTAAGCCTTTATTCAACGGTGCTAGAAGTTTGAAACACATGCTAGCACTTGAAGTACACAGCTTACATTTGTGTGGCTAGCAACACTCCTCATTGCTGGTTTCTGGCTTTGATCACATTTGGCAGTGTATACCAAGACAAACCTGAATCTAAGTTTAGTTTTTGAGATGTTGAATTAGGGGTGGGCTATATGGTAAAAAATATGATATCACAATTTTTATTAAGCCAAGATCACGATTTTGATTTTATCACGATCATAGTTAACTTTGAATTTTCTACCTTACACCAAGTACTGCCACATTAAACAATTTTTACGACAAATTTATAGTATATCCAATCCAATGTTCATCTTGAATTTTCTGTGAAGGTTCATTTCATTTATCCAGGTAGTTCTTCAACTTTGGTTCATCTTGACCCTCACTGCTATTTATTTTCCTAATATAAACACTGGAATTGTTACAGTAAACATTAAGTTAAGAGCATGACATAAATTAATGCACTGTATCATGATTCAACGATCTTCCCAGATTAGCTAAATTTTTTTCATCACAATTAGATTTTTATCACCATATCGCCCACCCCTATCTTGAATAATATGCCCTTTTTGAATTGCACCTCTATCTAACATGTACCCAAAAGTTTGTATTGAATGAAGCTTAAGGGGACTCTGTGTTGGCTGGTGGAGTGATGCTATCTCCGCTGCTGTAGCTGTTTTGCCTCTGGCAGCGCTGTCCTGCCCGGCTCGCATTGTGTGGAGATCAGCAACATCCCCCAAAAATTCACAACAGGCAAAGGAAATGACCCAATCTGACTCCCAACTCCCAAACCTGATGAGCTGTACTAAACCAGTCCACCAGCAAACCAGCAAACCAGATCAAACCAGATCAAATCCTTCTATTGTGCAGCCCCACTGTTTCCTTCATGTCTGTCTGTCTGTCTGGATGATGGCTGTGTCGGAGCGAACCCTTGGGAGACATCATATCGTCGTCTGGACAGGCAGGGTGTCCAGATGTGCTTTTTATGGCCTGGTTTTGATCGGTGGCCTAAGTGTTTTAGCTGTAAGCACAGGGGGGCTGGGGGTACTTCAATGTAGGGCTTGCACAAATTATGGAAATAATAATTATCACAATATTGATTTTTATCTTTGTGCCTCCATGTTTTCTTACAGTATTCTGAAATATGTTATAATGAAAATAATTACAGTGTGTGATATAGATACACAGCCCCATAGCAATTTATTTTACACATTTTAAATAGATTCTACTTTGTGTGGTGGCTCTAACACTGAAATATCTTGCTAAAAGTAAACATCATTTGTCATGTGTTGCTGCTGCTGACACCTCCCCTCGTTTCCACCACACAGACCAAGCCAGAGAACACCAGAACACAGCAGCAATGCACTCTGGGTAATTGGAGAGAGAGTACATTTGCTACCATGTCTGTGTGGGCTAAGCAGGGGAAGCATGAATGGAAAATATAACATGTTTACAAGGGCTGGACTGTATGAGAAAACAATTGTGGTCACGGTTACTCTGCCCATAAAAATTGCAATTAACGATAATTAAAAGTCAATTTGAACAAGTTCAAAAAGTCTTTAAGATGCTAGTTTAGTATCTCAACAGTGCTTTTTATTGTATACTAAATAAAATAAATGATCCATTCATAGTAAAGTCATAAGAGAATTGAGATGCACATAAATTACGATTATTGCGATTATCATAATAAGAAAAAGCCACAATAGATTGTCAGTGTTTTTATTGCAATAAAAAAAATTTGTATATTGTCCCATCCCTAGCGCTAATAATTTTTTGCATTTCATTTATTAGCTTCAAAATCAAAACTTAAGACAAGACTAAATCAAGGCCAGATTAGAACTAAATTAAGGGCAGTATGAAAAATCTGACTTGCTAATTCATATTTTTCATCAACACATTTTCATTCACTGCTCTAATGGGAAAAATTACATGTCAGATTGAAGGCTATTGCATTTTTGCTATATATTCAAATTTTCTGCATTACCTGTATTTTGTTTATGCTAGTTATTATGTGCTAACAGAAATTTTGCAGCCTCAATCTTTACTACATATTGTTGAAAGTATGTCCACTCTAAATCACTGCATACTTATCTTTACGTTATTACTATGCCTTCTCCAGTTGGTCATTGATTGTCTATAAAACAGGACTGTTTCACTCTGAGTGCAGTGGGGAAACTAATGGCTTGTAATGGATGATAATGGAGTGTGTTTTTAGGCTGCCTTTCATCTGAGCACTGCCCTTTTGCCCCCGAAAAGAGAGAGAGACAGAGTGAGAGAGAGAGTGAGCAGTGTGTCTTACAAGTGAATGGAGGCAAAGCTTAAGATGGTTGTCTGTCAGCAAGATGTAAGGCCAATTAACTCAATTTAGACTTTTATTATAGAAATTTATAATGATGAAGATAGTTGTTCACATTTTTTTTTTTTTTTAGGTTTGACATGTTGAATTGCAATAAAGTCAACATACTGTAAGATAAGTCAAATGTAGGCATGGATTGTCACGATTATCTTTGCCATAGTAATTGGGATTAAAAGATTAATAAACCATGTAGCTTTGAAAAAGGCCTTAAAATGCAGCAACAGTACATTGTAAGGCCCTTTTCCGCTGCAAGAGAATGGAACGGTACGGGACAGGACGGTTCTCAGAGAACCGTTCTCTCCAAAGAGTCGTGTGTTTCCATACTCCTGGGACCCCGAGAACAGCACCTGCTACGTAAACACTGACGTCACGCATGTAATTTTATTAACACATGCTACGAATTAATAAAATTACATATAATGCATCCCTGACGAGTAATTGTATAATACCAAGTGATTGCAAATAATTATTTAAAAGATTAGAGTAAATTCTGCTGTATGTCAATCCGTGAACCTGTAGCTACTGCTAGCTAAAGCTAGCGGTAAATAGCTAACTACTTCCTGTCCAGTCGTAACTTTCGGGCATTAAATTCTCAGCCCAGCGCCAATGTATCACACTCTAAAGACTTGATCTATAATATCGAACCCTAAAGTGTGTTTAATATTATCTAAACTATAAATGACAAGTTTATCCACGCAGCGAGAGCATATCAGACTGTAACAGGAAACAGCCGATGCTAGCATACGCTAGCTTTACTTCGAAAACTTCACTGCAACGTTTTGCACTTTCCCTCAATTAAAAACGTCTCATGTACGACAAGAACACGAAGTGCTGAAAGGAAAACATGTTTATTTTTTTATTTTGTCTAATTTTCTCTAAAATGTGAATATTCTATTGTCCAATCAGTGCACAGCTGTGTGCATAGCTCCTCCTCGAAGTAAACCAAACCGGTTAGGCTTTGGTTCCAAGACAGAACGCTTTAGACCGGTTTTGCGGATTGCTTTAGACCGGTTTGGTCTAGTGGAATCACCCTAAAGCGTCTGGTTCCAATCCGTCCCGGCCTAGTGGAAATGGCCCTTTATTGTAGTATAGTTAAAACTAGTCCTATTCTTCTATTTTGCTGAAATTTCTGTTTAAAACCTTGGAAATAACATACTATTACCTAATGCCTTTAAAAGTATATTGTTTTCTACAGGTTTATAAGTTATTTCAAGATAAAAACGCCCTGCAGTAACTTAGTGGACCCCAGTTTGGGAATAACTGGACTATTGACTTCATCCAGGCTTTGATTTAAAAAATGAACACAACCAAATGTTAAATCCTGAAAATTTTGTTATTTTGAGTAGGTCATATACAAGCAGCAATAGTCTGATGCTGAATTGTTTTCCATTGCCAACACCTGCAGGTAGTGAACTGTATAACTGAATAAAAGAGTGATACAGTAAGTCAACCACCCTCTTAACAGTATCTGAGCAGCTGCAAGTTGTGAAGACTCTCAAATCTTTGAAAATATTAGACTTGATATATGGGATATATCTATTGTTTTGTCTTCAGGGTTTGTATATTCAAAGTGTTTAGAGAGCCCCTGATATTGGGAGACTGCCAAAGAAAACAGTGAAGAGATTTTTACTGACACAAGTATTTGGTGCAACGGGTGCTTAGTGTGAGGTGAACTGAGGAAAGCACCCACTCGAGAAGAGCAGGAAGATGAGTAGCTTTTGTCCCCAAGCTTTTTTTTGGTTTGTATCATTTTAGTTGACCTGTCACAACATGAATGAAGGTAATTGAACTTTGAACAAGATTTGCAAGTAGCTTAGAAGGTAGATGATTTTCACCAGTTAGTAGATTTACCTAATGCTGTTGTCCTATATAGCGCTTTTCTAGACGCTTTACAATTTCATGCATTATTCATTCACTTCTTAGTCACACTTGTTAGGTGGAAGCGTGGCTGCCATTCTGTGCCTACCACCCCTCTTGACCACCACAGTCATACAGTCACACTAACACATTCATTCATAGGCAATGTGGGTTAAGTGTCTTGCCCAGGGACACAACAACAGTGTGGACGAGGATTTGAACCGGTGACCATCTGGTTTCAGGACGAATGCTTACCAACTCCAACATTACTGCTCCAATCATAAGCCTCTTGTATGTATTCTGTCTGCCAGAGGACAGCTGTGGCTAGAGAGAAAGTTTCTGTGGAGTGAATTAATAACTCTTTGAACAAAATACTTAAAAGTCCAATTTGAATTCAATCCATTTTTATTATTAACATTACAGCATTCAGATTGTCATGAAATTGCCTTTGTTTAGTCCGTATAGTCTGAAATAAAAAGCATTTTGCAATTGTTAGACATTCCCGTTCAAGTTGAGAATTCTTGATGTAATCTCTTCCAGTTTGACAGCCATTCGTTTGTTTTATCAAATTTGGCAAATCTTGAAGAATTTCTTATCTCATTCTCTGTATCCCCCACCTGCTCAGCTCCAGAATTAGACTGTAATAATTCCCGTCAACGCTCCTAATTAAACACAAGACTGTAACAGGTCACAGCGCCTCGAGGCAGAAACACAATTAAATCAAACTGAAAAATGTGAGAGTTTAAGCACTTCCCACAATCCTCAAATGAATGTGCTATAATTCAGACTAATGCAATTCGAACACCTCTTTACAAACTAATGAAGTGCAGACGGGCGCAGATAATGGGCCATTTCCTTTAAAGGGGTACATTGGGACTTTGACATTGTTCCACTGAATGTCAAGAGTATTGATTTATCGTAATTGTACTTTGTTATTTAAACTGCAAAAATACCATGTCTGTATCAGTTTTGCCTCTTTGAGCGATAGCCATTTTATAAGCCTGTTTTTAATTTAGGGCCGCATGTTTAAAATTAGGACTTGGCAAGAATCTGTCCAATTTTGGGAATTTTGGAAATGCAAAAAAAAAACAAAAAAAAAACAAGGTGTCTTTTTTAAATAAGCAAGAATTTTAGAATAAAAACATATTTTTTATCCAAAGAATTAAAATCCACCTATAAAATATTGCAATACTTTGATTTTTTTTTTTAACCCCTAGTTGTGTTTCTAGCGAGACTTGTAATGTAATGACTCCAGACTTCCTGACAGGGTGGTGCACTGGTTCTGCAAGAGGAAGCTACATTCACCCCATAACTACTAATTTAGTCATCACATACACTCCCCTTAAGCCAGCCTCTTACAAACTAATGAACTCCAGATATACTTTGATAATACACATTACATTGAACAGCTATGTGCCTGGTTAGTTAGTCACAGTTGGCGCAGTATGGAAGTGATGTAGATAAAGCTTGTAATACAGGACTGGGTTTTGGTGCCGCTGTCACCGGACTAAACACTATTACAATGTGCTGAATCATGGCTGACATTCCTTTGGTCTGTCCAGTCAGCTTTAGGAATCGCACACTCACACATACACACACACACACACACACATATACACATACACAATCACACACATACAGTCGTCTACAAACCAGGGTCATTCAATGTGAAAGCTATAGACATCACTACTAAAGCATCTTGGATTTGGTTCAAACTTGGAGTAATTGTTGTCCACATAATTGGTGTACAAGGCTTTTTTGTATTTGTCAGTGATGTGCAGCAAATGATTTTATACTAACAATTGTAGGCATTTGTCTGAAGTAGGTAGTGGTCTAACCTTATTTGGCCTTTCATATCTGACAATGAATCCATTAAAATACAATTTTTTATTTTATTCATTCATTTTGTAGTTTCTTAGCAACTAGCTCTTAATCCTTTGAAATTCTAAATTTCTATATTTCATCAGATTTGTTTTAGACTTTTTATTTTTACTCACTACCAAGT
>JAVQKG010157879.1:0-11604 GCA_036025885.1 Hypseleotris bucephala | reverse complement strand
GTTTTGCGGTGAAAGGAAATAGGCTTCTCTATTACGCAGTCTATTATGCACTTCTCCACCCTATCAGTGTTCAGAAATAAAGCGTGGAGTGTGTCCGCGGTTGGCTGTCGCCTGTGTCTTCCCTGATGTGATAGCCTAATCTGACCCATGCACTGTACGTATGTGCGCTTCATACGCGCAGCAGGGAACAGTGAACTTATTAAAAGAGAAAAGTTAGCCTACCGTGTTGTGGGAGATTGAAATCAATGCAGATGATCCCAGCAGAGGTTACGCTAGAGTTAAGTACAGTCCGTCATTTTGACGGACAGGTTTCTAAAAATTCCTCATGACCTATATTTTTATCCATCACTCCATCAGCTCTATATTTTTTATTCATTTTCTTCTATTTCTTCTATGCTATTTTATCACAAGTTAAAATAAATTTGTTTAGGCTAATGCAATTGTTTCAATGTTTACTAAAATTTAATGTTTAATTTTAACACATTCAATTCTGCCTTATTCCTCTGCGGTGGTGCGTAATGCTGATATTATTGCCACGGCTAAACTTCACCCGGCCTTGTCTGTATACAATATAGGCTATCCTACAAGCCTTTAAACAGTAGCCTTCTGGACAGGAATAATGTAGATGATGTTTAATAATGTAGATGATGTTTAATTCCTCAACATTTGAAATAGGCTACTGTTGACGCATAGCAGCTGAACTGTGCTCCGCTATCCAGCACCGCTCCTCAATGGGACAAACTCCGTAGCTTAGCCTCTTTAGTCAGAGCGTTTCATTTAGCCCCTCGATGCTGCGTATGAATTCTGCCCCTGTGATCCTTCTGAAACCTAAATAGCTGTGATAGCAGAGCGCACAGAGAGACGAGCGGGACTGAGCGCTGACACACACACGCAGAGAGAGGAGAGGGACGCTCACCCACTGCGCATGAAGAGCAGCGTCTTCGGGGAAGCGATGCAAACTTAAAGCGGTGTTATACCTGCTTGAAGCCGAACACGGGTACACAACAGTGTAGACTCGAGCCACCAACAACTTTTAATAGGCGTGTCACCTTTGTTTTTGGGGCTGCTCTGCTTCTTTTATTGGCGTTCATGTTTACTGGCAATAGAACTACAGACCGGAAGCCAGTTAGATAACTTCCGGTGCAAACCAGGAAGTTAGCATTTGCGTAGTGCACAGGGTCTATTAGTGATGTTTTAAATGCTGCTTCCTCCAGGCTACTATGCAACAGTTGGGAATCTGACTACAGCAAACAGCCAACACAATTTTCCCAGAGATTTTTGAGTAAAGAAATGTTTTGGTTTTCCAAGATCCAAACACAGAATATTAGAATGGTTGTAAGGACAAAAAATTTATTTGATCTAGCAACTATATCCAGGTATAAAGCCATAAAGTTTGAGAAAAGGTTTGTTAGATAATATTTTTACACTTGCTGTGACTGGGCCAAGAATATTAATTGTAGATAATTGTACGAATATGAGATTAAAGATCCCCAGAATATGAGAAAAGTTTTCAAGGGTTAGTTTAAAGCCAGAAAGTGGCCACAGTTATAGTCCTTTTCATTTCTCACACAGAGCATTGTAGCAGACTACTTTTTGCAGACTAAGCAGGAAGTGGATTCACTTTTTTGAATAGCCTTCTACATCTTTCCATTCTTATTGAAAGACTTGGTCATTTAAAATATGACCATGAAACATTACTTTCCTAAAGAGTAGTTAGTAGATTCTTTAGGTCTATTTCTGTCTTTAAGTCAATGAAGCTTAAGTATCGACACTGTTTTGCATATAAAAAAAACTTGCATAATTATGCTTTATGTAAGATTGGTCAATGAATCTGAGAGCTAGTGGTTGTCTGTCTGTGTATGTCTCATTGAGTCCATAGAGTTACTGGGATGGGCTCTAGACACCAGCGACCCCTAAACTGGAAAAGCGGTAGAAGATGGATGAATGAATATTACACATCTCATGTTGTATCTTATTGTAGTCAATAGTGCAATAACAGCCCACAAACAAGACATGCAGTTGCACTATTATGGCACTTACATTTGGGCAAGATTTAACACACTTTTCTTATGTATGAATCTGTTTATGTGAATGGTGTTCGATGCTAGTCTGAGGGGTCTTGGGTGCATAATGGCAGCCACACTTCCATCAGACTGTGCCAGGGCAGTACGTACCACCACCAGTGTGTGACTGTGGAGTGAATGAACAATGAAACTGTAAAGCGTCTTTGAGTATTACAAACACTTAAAGCCACTGATATGTTGTTCTTGTAATTACCTTGAACTCAACTGTTGCATTGATTATGGTCAGACTGCATGTCGAACCATTACCCTGATTAATACTGTATATCTTTGTTTTTCTGCTGCCTGCACATACACAAACACTATCCTTCCTTTTCCTTTAGAAATCTAATTAGATCACACGATATTAAGCTTCAAGTTCAATAAGTATCTGGTATGAAACGTCTTGGGTAGTGCTCCTGTCTTCCTGCTGATGTGCCTGTAGACCTGCCTGGCTCATGACCTCTCTCACATTGATCTGTTTCAATGGAGCCAAAGCCTGTAGGAGCTGAGGCACTGTGCCCTATTTCAAAAAGAAGTCTTCATTTGTATTGATTTGGCCGCAGTCTGTTTCCTCTCTCGTGCATTTTCATCCTCCGCCAAGGCCTATATTTGGACAGCGGCTGCTTTATTGTGAGGCGAGTGTGCATTTCTTACTAATCAGCAGTTTGAATACCACAGATAGAGGCCTTCAGATAAACATGCAGACATCACAATATCATTGTCTAGTCTCTATGTCAGTGGAAAACATACGCACGTTTATTGAGTAGGTGTAGGGTTAATGATGAGCTAGGTAACCAGCAAGGACATACTTCAGCTATCAACAAAAGCAATAAAAACAGCTTTGATGTTGAGTTTCCTTTTGAAATAGTTAATAGATAAGTCTAAACAGTTTCAGCAGAGAAACAAATGCCTGTGGCCCAGCAATGTTGAGTTTGTCCGAAGAACAATATGCAATTGAACTTCAAATTAGTTTCTTGGGGATTGGGGATGTCTGTGTGGGTCTATTGAAGAATATAGACTTCTGTGTTTTATTTTGTTTTTGAGCATTCTACCCAGTGCACCATATTTGCACAATTTAACAAATACTGTGGACTATCTATATGTCAAGAAATTTGCACATAATAATTGTAATTCAGAAAATATACCTGAAGGCTACTGTACATATATTTTCATTACAATGTCTGCTTCCTGAGTATTGTATAATCCATTTTAGATCTATTTTATACAACCTGTACTGGTGATGACGCATTTGAATCATTGCTCAGAATAAAATACTTTCCGGTTGATTTTCTTTTACCAAACTAAAGCCATTGTCTGTGCTGTAAATGACGACACAAACTAAAATCAAATATATTGGTGTAAAATATACCTTTACACAGTGATAACCATTTTAAATCCAGCTTGAAAAATCTGTATACACTCAAAATGTTCCAACGTGCAATGTTTATTTCTAATATTTTGGATCTTAGTCTTTGTAAATCCACACAGCAGCACTATAAACAACCTAACCCGTCCTGTGCAGCTGAGGTAGTATTAGGCAGACAACATGACTAATTCATACCAGCCCAGTATATAATTCATTACACCAGTGTGTGGAGTGGACCTGAACAAAAATGATCATTCAGGTCTGAGCAGAGCTGGAGGCTAAATTGGTCAGGATGTCTGAAATCACAGGCTACAGCCATCCACCCCCAAGGCTCACGCATGTCATTTATTCATTTAGTAAGGCTGTATGTTACCCGCCATAAAATGAGTTGTCATGTTGCTAAAGTGTTTCATTTTGAACAGAGAATATCAAAATTACTTGTCTCTTTTATTTAATATAAAGCATCTACATTACTGCAAGGACATATTTATGGATTGGAAGCCTAGTCTCCTTTCCTGCCTACTAATTCAATGTCTTCTTCAATACTGCTGCCTTGGCAAATAGGCAACTTGTCAAACAAACTTGACCAAAGACTGCTTTACTGAACTAAAAGCATATTTTAATCAGTAACGGAACAAAAGGATTTTGTTGCATTGAAAACCAGTTTTAGAAACGACTACTAACAGACTTACTGTATATAAATTTTTCAGAAACGATTCTTCATATGTTTCCAGTGCCCAATTACCATCTGACTACTGTATATGTTCACTATCAGAATATATCTCAAAGGTTGCACTAAATCTAAATGTGAAAGAAAAATCATGTGAAATGTACACGTGAAAAGGACAAGCTGTTCTCTGTGCTGTTGCAAATGTTTTGTTTTCTTCCAAGGTAAATGCATTCAACACATACATGAAGTAACATAAAATTACTACTTAAAGCTCAAATTATGCTTTCAAGTTGTGTTGCCAGGTGAATGTTTAAATAGAAAGATGTTTATTTTCTGTTCTTATTGCATTAAAGTGAAAGGAACATCTATAAGTACATCTGTATCATCTGAACATGTTTATCACTCAGTTTAATGATCAACTCTCTTAGCACAGCTCAGTTAGCAAACATTAGCAGTAAATGTGTTGCCTCTTCATTCCCGTTTTAATAATGTTGCAAACAATGGAGCTCACAGATTACAAAAACTCAATTAAAGCTTCCATCTACAATAATTTCAGCACAAACAGTAGTCATCACGCAAATGTGAGTCTAAATATCCAAATGTGTTAACATGGTTTCCCAAGTATAGAGCCTCGCCTAAACATTAGCCCTGTCTCACAACGATGGAGTTGAATTGAACCAAAAGTCTTCTGGTTCATGGATAAAGCTAATTTGACTCAAAGGAAATAGGTCCATGGTTCAATTCCCCAGCTTGCTAAAACTCCAAGTGCCTTTGTAGATTTCCTTTATGTACAACCAAAGAACTGCTGTGAATAAGCCAACAAAACATTTTAATTTCACATTATTCTTGATGGATTAGTATGCTTTTTTCCAGTGAATTGCATCTAATTGGTTAAACAGTTCCTTCCCACGCTCTAGAACATTTCTGCTCAATTATAGGAAAGAAAAATCAGTTAGTGCAGTTAATGAAACCCTTACTTATTTTCTTTGGCCATTATTGGCAATTTCTTAAATTCCCTTTCTTAAGCATTGTAACAATCCATTAATTTTGTCTTTGACCTCAAGTCAGTGAGAGAGAGTCTTTTAAATTTTTTTTTTTTTTTTTACTAAAATAATTTATTACCAGTGAAAAATATATAATATTTATATAATATTATAATATTTAATAGACTGAAAGTATTGAGACACTCACATTTCTTATTTTGAGGGTGAAATCAAGTCTTCTCAAGTCACAGAGGTCAAGTCTAAGTCCCGAGTCATTGGCTTTCAAATCAAAGTCAAATCACAAGTCTTTGCCCACTGAATTTGTGACTCCAGTCCACACCTCTTGAAATCATTGCAACATGTGATAATCATAGAAAATTCAATTACATGGTCTATCAAATACTTTCATATTTCCGCATGTATTAACACTGTTCACCTTTTTGTTGTGCAGTGAATTTTACATTTGTCCTCTGTGTTTACATTGTAGTCAATCTCAGGTTCCAACTGTAATAGGCTTCATGTTTGGTGCGCCGACGACTATGCCACCACCAGTACGCCCCAGGCAGATCATACATGGTAATCCCACTGAGGCAAAACCATCATTACATATTTCCATTTTACAGTATTCATTGTCAAGGTTACAGCTGCAGCTATGCTTACTGACATTTTCGGTTTTGCGGGGTGTGTAGATGATGCACCATTCTCTCTTCAGTGCACACGGATATTGGATTCCCTTCGCCATATTTATGTTTTTAATCCCACCGCGTCAAAAGTCACCGGAGGGAACGAGCTAGATATAAACCAGCTCGATCTGCTGCTAACAACAACGTCTAGTGGGAATCTACCCTCAAATATGTGGAACATCAAGTGTTCAGGTCTCTAGATAAATGGCTGAGCAAGTTTGTTTTGACTTGACTAAAAGTATATTTCTCCTGATGGTAAATAGATGATGCTGTGGTGGCTAGGTTTAAAAGTTAGGCTTGTAAAAAAAGCACATTTCATCATGCACATATATTAACCTAGTCACTCAATATTGTAAGAATATATTACATTTAATTGGCTAGGGTGGGATGAGATGAACACAGGGTTTAAAAGAAAACTTTAATGGATATAGATTTGCTAAAAGTCCCAGAGACAAATGCTTCCAAAAACCATTGCTCCTGCCAAGGTTTTAGCCCTGTCTCGCAATGATGAACATGTTGTGCACATACTGTATCTAGATTTGAAAAAGTTCAGGGCTATATTCTGTTTCCAGCCACAAATAGGCTATATCTAGAGTCAAATTCACTAATGCAACATCAATTTAGACGCAGATCCAGTGCCACACCAAAAACAATTTCATTTTTACGTCAAACATGGCCAATATCTGTCAGCAATTTCACTCATCTTACAAAATGTTACAGTCAGAATTAGTTCAACAATGACCTATTTAAACAACTTTTTACAAATAAAATGCTTCAAGACACTTCAATGCTATCTAATCAGGGCGACACAAAATACCGCTTAGACTGTTTTTTCTGTGTGCCATTTTGAAACATAACATAAAGCAGTTACAGTTGAAAGGATGTGAGTTATTTGACAGAGGGCTGTATTAATCCTAATGTAGCCTGACCCTGTAGTCTGTTCAGTTCAGAGTAAAAGACAGGGACTTTATGGAGGGTCATCAATCAACACTTTAATAAATGAAGAGCTTCACTAGAGCATTACTGTTATGAGCAACAACCAGTCAGTGACAATATGTGAAGACGGCTTTATTCCCCAGGTTACACTTTCAAAAACCTATACTTAAACCTAATACTTTTGTTTTTAGTGCTTTAAGGGTGTAGTCTGTAACTTTCCTAAAATAAAATAAAAAAAGTTTAGAAATTTAAGAAATGCTTTATCTAACCCTACGGTGTAACGTAGGTAATCTGTCATATTTATTATTTTACTTTAGTCCACCCACTGGCCTCTACGACAACATCAGTTTACAGTTGGTGGGGTACCACTTTGACCAATCATATTTGAGTTTCCTTTTAGCCCCTCCCCTGGCCTAAACTGATTACAGACACATTACTTTACATCATAAAACTCACATTTTTCAGTTTTCATCTTGAACTTTTTTTATTTTAGGAAAGTTAAAGACTATACCTTTAAGATTCAGATTCTTATCCAAAGTCTACATTCTTCACATGCTCTGATCTGAATGACGGTATCGACATAGAGAAAAGTTCTCTATTAATGTATCCAAAAGAGGTATGGATCCTTAAAAAGTTATAAAAGGTTAAATATCTGCATAACACACTTTGATGGGTGAAATCAATAAACTTTAACACACAATAAAATGTGTCCAATGGTGTTTACATCAAAACCCACACTGATTAAAGCATTTGATTGCAGTATATGGGGCGGCAATATAAGTCAATATAGGCTACCAAAAACTATTGGTATATAGTCAGTGCCACAAAACACATTCACGTGGCTTAAGATGTAACTTTACATGCTCTATAATAGTAAATGCATATCTAGGTTTTTGTTTTGATTAAGTGTTCTTAGTGTTCTTTTTGCCACCTATTATATTGTGTATGCAAGTGGGATAAAAGCCCCAAGTCCTCAAAGTCTATCTCAACAGAAGTATAGACAGACAGTGAGTTGTTTGCTGATGCTGTTGATTGTATACAGTATAGTGGCAGTGAGCCAGTGGGCAGCTGGCAGCTTAAGGCCTGAGCTTGATGAAGTTGACGTTGTACAAAACAGATGGTCAAGGAGGCGCCATGTTTCACAGTAGCAGTATTTTAGGACTGTGTGATAAAGGAAGTTATTAGAAAGAGCATATGTTATTTTCACCAGGGAAATGAAAATCTGTTGAAAATGAAGAAATGAACAATATCTGTACACAACTTTGAGGAAATACAGACCTCCTGAGTCACATAAATGTTCACGTCGACTTCCATTTAACTCCAGACAGATGTTTTTGTTTTATTTTTGACTTGTTCAGATGAGAAGAGGTTTAAAAGTCCCAGTTTCTGAGTAAAGTTGAAGATTTTGAGATGCATCTTCTGCAAATATGCAGTATAATGACTTCTTCCTTTCACAAAAAACATTCCAGTTAAGAAGTCTCCTGAAGTAAGACATCAACATTTCTTTGTGTTCAATCCAAAGGAGGGACTACTACTATTGGTCAAAGTGGTATCACAAGGTTTGATCTAATGTTGCTGAAGTAAAATAATAAAATATATGAATCTGTATTTTATTAAACGACTATTATAGACTACAACTTTAATGCTACTACTACTTTTTGATATTTTTCATAAAACTTTTTCATTAGGAACAAGAAACAACATTTAAGTTCTCTATATAGGTGATACCATTTTATCAATTCAAGTTTTGTGCGATAAAAAGTCTAGTAGTATTGTTTGTTGAAAGTGTAAATGCAGCTTGCGGTGACAACTTTTCTGTGTTTCAAAAGTGCCTATATGATGCAGTCTGGAGGCTTGGTGTCATACAGGATATTGCTTTAAAACTGAAATGTGTTTTTTCTACTAAGTGTGACATTCACATCAGAACGCCTCTCCCTAAGCCCCACACCACTTACTGCTAACATGCTTCAATAAATACGTTACCGTCACATGTTATAAATAAAACTATGGCACTTATATACAGCCCTGGGGGTACAGAATGTGCATGTACAGACACACTTGTTTGATATGTCTCTTTAGTTTCTCATATACTTCACTGAGTCATTTCAGTTCACATAACATTAGCTGGGATGTCCACTCCGCTGCTTTGTGTCAGCTAAATAAAAGTAAAGGCTGCTACTTTGATCTGAAGGCTTGTGATCACACTTAGATGATTGAATTAATAACAAAGATTTTCTGTCACTGTCTTGGCAGGTTTGCTTACAACCAAACAATAAGTCTAAACACAAGCTGTCAAATTGTCAAAGCTTTTTTTCATGTTTACTTTAATTTAAAGTGACTAGCCTTTTAAGCAAAACTGTATGTGGCTCTTTCTTAGCAGGCATATTTGTCATAGTGTCCCTTTTAACACTTGTTTTGTCAATTGTTATGGACTACATGGAATACATGAGACTAAATACAGATTGGTTTGAATCAAGCTGAATTACAATTGTATTTTGTTTTGTGCGGTCATCAGCAGCCATTAAGGTAAACAGGCAAAGAATTTTAGCCACGGTTGTGTAAAAGTAGACAGTAAGTCAGTGCCAAACAGAAAATAGCAACCTTTCTGTAAAAATATAATTAAAAAAATGTAATTGTAAATCTGAATTGAATACCTTTTATGAATAAAACAACTATGCAGTAGCTGCAAGTTTAGCTCTCGTGAATTTAAGGAAGGTCACTAATATGAACCTCATTGTTGTCTGTCAGTGCATGTCTCTATGTGAGCCCCGCAACTAACTGGTCACTTTCCAGGCTGTACCCTAAGTCACACCCTAACTCATAATGGATGTTTTTTACTTTGCCAATAGGCGACACCAATCATAAAGTAAAAGCGGAAAGTGTGTTTTTATATTAACATCTAGCTAAATTTCTACATTGGGATTTTCAGAATAAAATCACATTACTTTCTCCAAGGCATCCTGTGTGTCAAAGCCTCCTAATGTCAGTAGATGGACTCCTCCTCCAGCAGCAGCAGAAGTGGCAGCGAGCGGTGGAGGTGACGAGGTGGAGCCGATCGCAGACTGACACATGCCATCAATCACTTGGGCCGGCCTCCAGATTCAGTTTGACAGGAGTGGCATACAGGCGATACATACACAGTTACAGCATACGTCTTTTTGCCAGCTGCTCTCTGGTGGGGTGCTGTCTGTCATTAATCTGCCTTACCATCTATCAATCAATTACTTTTGGAGGGTCAGGCCTTTGTGCGCTTCATTTCACCGGGATGTTACGGAGCGGTGGCAGCTGTGGCAAGAACCCAGGCGGAAAAACTGCAAGTGTTGACACCCATTGCCAGTGTTTTCTTCCCTCACAAAAATAAACACCAAATACAACATTACCACATACAGTGCAATTTTCCAGAGGTGGGTTAAAAAGGCTTCAATTATACTCAAGTAAAAGTGTTGATTATTGATTGAACCTTATTTAACAAGGAAAGTTCCACTGAGATTCAGAATCTCTTTTACACAGGAGTTCTGGTCCCAATGGGGAGCCAAAAGTAAGTAGTCTTCTGAATACTTACTCAAATACAAGTAAATGTTCTTGTTAGACACAGCGTAACAGTTGACGCATTTAGATTTAGCAGATTTGGCATTGGTGTAACATAGATACTTATATTGAAATTCTGGTATTTCAAAACAGTAAACTAATGTAAAAAACATTCATGTCCAAGTAATGCAAGCTTTAAGTCCAAAGGAAGCATGCAAACTAGATAGGTTAGAAAATATAAACTGTGAGCTTAGAGTAAAGTCAACTAATAAACAAAAAAAAGTAAACAAGATGCAGTAAAACTATATTTTATTCCAAAAGCTACTCAAGTAATTGCAACCGAGTAAATAACTTGTTTCAACCCACATCTCCAGTCTTAAGGAGGGAAATCTTGGACAAACTTTGAATAACACAGTTTAAATCCCCAAAGCTCTACCTTGTGAATTTGAAGACAGGTTGGCAGAGTGGATGACAAACATTGAAGCAAAGAAAGATGGAGTGAAACAACCAGAAGCTAAATAATGCCAGGCTGGGGTGGTTTTCAGACAGCAGAAAGGTACTACTTTGTCTCTAAGGGTTTTCCATTGGTTGAAGCTCATCGATGCTGAACACTCCAGACAGCTCGAGCTAACTCTCAACAAATCTCATTTTCACAGCCCCTCCTATAAGTAATACTTCCATTTCCCCAGACGCTTCATTCAAGTTTACAGTCCACACGCGACAATCCAATAAAGATTCAGTTTATAGCCAATAGAGTCAGTTCATCTAAAATTACATATTTGCCGTGTTGGAATTGTGAGAAAAATTGAGAAAAACATAAGCAGGGCTGCAATGTGGTTAGTTTCCGTGATTCGATGCTCATGCTTTGGGCCAGTCCAAAGCCCAGATAAATGTCCATCAAAAGGGAAAGCATCAAGTGTAAAATCCTTCATCAAATTGGTTCAAATAATTAAATGTGAAGAGACCTAAAAAGAGGGAAGCAGCCAAAAGCATAAAAAATAATAATTATCACAATCAGTCTACAGCTAATGGATGAGGCCAATTAAATAAATGAATTGAGACATAGTTTACAAAATATGTTTCTTGCCCTTACACCACAAAGGCTTAATGTCGTAGTAAACCAGTAGTGGATAATTGCTTCAGCATAACCCTCTTCGCATCCATCTATATTGAAAAACAGGATCATTAAAAGCTCCATAGAATACAATGATGTAGAAAAAGCTATAAGTTCATGATAACTTCTTTCCTATACGCTGTGAACAAAGCTATATACTTAGACCATAGAGAAAGTACAATGTTATACATATACAGTATTCATATAACCATTTTGCTTTCAAACTTTTGACAGTAACTACCTCTTTTCAAACAAGTGCAT
>JAVQKG010157848.1:0-12425 GCA_036025885.1 Hypseleotris bucephala | reverse complement strand
AAAACTAGTATGCGAGACACTAATGTTTTTAATATCTACGAATGCTTGGTTTCACTTTCTACATTTCAATTGCATGTAGTAATGCAGTAAAGTAGGTAAGGTGTTTAGCAGGAGAGTGTTATAAGTTTTAAAAATTGTCCATTTAACTTAAACCTTTAAAGAATCCTTGTACTATTATTGTTTGTCTGAGCGGTGACCTAAATGGAGGATTAAACTGTGCCTTTACCACAGAGCCACAGCCGTGACAGGTCCTTGGGAGATACACGCCGACTGCTTCAACACATGTCACATATCATAGCTTCAGAGTGTACCCCGACCGCTACCTGCCAGCTACTACTGTGCACTTGTGCTGTCACCCCCACCACACACATACACACACACACATACACACACAGCGCACACAAGGGGAGAGATACAAATCCAAATAGCTTTGCATTGTTTGTTTTTGTCTAGAAAACTGCCGTGTTTGAACACAGGGAAAAGGCACTAGTCAGATGAAGAAAAACTCTTTTTTAACCATGCTGTTTCTAGTAGACTATGTGAGATATATATGATGCAAATAATATGAGAACATGTGTTTCAGTGTTACATATTGATTTTAGAAAACAACATAGAAAAAAACAAAAGCTTGGATAAGTCCTGATTTAAGTTAACCCAGGCCTAAATCATGCATGACATACTGGACAAACTATGGTACAGGTAGCTCAAATGGTCCCCAGGCTGTTCATTGTTTTTAGTCTATTTTAGGGTGTGTTTACCCTTCTGAGATTAGGAACCAAAATCTACACCTGTGCTAAGGATCCAATTGGTCGGGTTCACATTCACGCATTGTCAAACAAACTGAATGGGCAGGAACACTCCTGGTCTGTAGGGGGCAGTGCATGATACTGTTGAAATATTGGTCAATCGATGGCTACTGCTGTTCATATACTCTTTCGTCATTTTTCCTCTAATTTTATCTATAAAAAAAACACATACCCTGAGGAACAGCCTAAGCACGAGTGACACCCACACCACCACTATGTAGAGCAGCCCTCTCCTAGACATCAAGCTTGTGCATTATTATCCATCTCCTTATTATTGTTAGCTTTAGGGGAACAGCAACATGATATAAATGATGTTGTGGTTGTGTTGTAATGCCCACTGGATTTGATGCACTCTTGTATCATAAAGGCAGTTAATTTGAATGGACAGAGGGCAGAATGTAAATCACTGTAGGCGTGTGCTTTACAAGAGGCTACAAGAAGATGAATGGAGCTCATGCAATACAGCTGAAACTATTCAATTCATATTAGTTACATTTTCAAACAAGAAGCTGGAAGTGACAATATATTACTTTACAACTGAATTCAGTAGATTTAATACGCACCTAAGTGGACTATGGCAACTGGTTTCAAATGCATACCTACTAAACACCCAACAGAGAATAGCCTACTGTCAAACTACAGGCAAGGCTTATGTTATTTAGAAATACTAACAGAAAAATGTAAATTGGTTATATTAAGTACAAAAATGAGCAAAATAGTGAAAATATGTCTCTGTGTCAAAAGTCTGCAGCTAGCCCTTGTCAATAAGCAACATATATTGGGAGGAACTAGGGATATTTTTGGCAGATTTAAATGCGTTCTATGTTTGCAGCTCTATTTTTTACCCCGCAGTAAACACAGAGATGGACACATGAGGTCAGACTGTCAGATTGAGTGGACCGGACAACAACTGTTCCTGCAAATGAAATCATTGACAAAGCAATTTCAGTTCTCCAAATATAATCTACACCCTACAGCCGACGTTTCTTATGACTTCAAACAAACAGCATTTTTCCATTCTCGTCATGTCCAAACAACATTCTCACACTTACAATGACTAATCTCGCATTACACACCGTATATCAACTGAGCAAGAAAATGTGTTCCTTAAACAACAAAAATGTAGGGGGTTCATACACTGGTGCCAACACATTTTTGGGTCGCTCTGCCTCCTAATGTTCATATTTATTCTTGAAACTATTATTATCAATGACATTAACAGTATTACGTACGACTAGAAAATACTAAAAAGCACCAGAGCCTTGAAGAATCAGTAGTCTGGCTTTTTCTCTAGACTGAGCCAAAAGTGGTTTGGCCAGATCTTCCAAATTCCACATCCAGAGTTTGTTCCACACCATAGACAAATCATTGTTTCATATAAAGATAGCATTTGAGTTTTCTTTGCTTACAGATTGACAAACAACCACTAAACTTATCTTCACAACCAAACCTAACCTGAATTGCCAGAGATAACCAGAATAGTCGAGTGACAAAATGTTAGCATATTCAAATACTTTGTTAGCAATTTAATATTAACTATAACATAAAAACATTGCATTTAAAACATATTCCTTTGCTCCCTTTGTACACCCATAACAAATCAAATTAATGCAAGTTCTATTGTAAAGTTCAAATGTTTTGTAGCTCCACAAAGGAACAAAGAAGCTGAATATTTGGGATGTGAGAATCCTGCGTGTTCCCCTTTAAAAGCTCACAGGATGAGTCTGCTGGGTGGTCTATTTTTATTTTAATTAAAGATTTGAGTGACACCCTGATCATCTGATGACAGAGAAAACTTCTATTCCTCATTTCTCATCTGATCGCTGGCACAGAGAATGAGCGGCCCCACGCTGGCTTCTTAACTGCTGACACCGGAGGCCAACGCGCCTCTCCCCGGGGGCTTCTCAACTCCGAATCAAGAGCACTGGCAGGACTTAAATTGGTGCCATTTTGTGGTCTTTAAAAGAAAAAAGGGCCACTCATTAAAAGTAGCCCGGAGAAGGTTTGAAGTTCTCTTCATCATTAGCCGGTGTAACAGCAGATAACAGAGGTGTAATTATAGATCTGGGAAACTCGTGTTGTCAATTTGAAAGTGAAAGAGTGCAGTAATATTTCAGACGACGCGATGTGTCTTTACCCCCCGCGGTGCTCGACCCTGTTTTTAATGAGTGTTAGCCCGAGCAGACGTATGCTAGCAGAGATGGTCACTGCATCATTTTACTGCTGTTGTTAAATCACAAACTAATCTACCGCTTTTAAGTTGTGTTTCTGTTTAACAGGCTGACAGCACTGAGTAAATAAAGACAAGAAAGATATTGTGAGTGTGTAGTATACTGGAGTAGACACAGGCATTTGCAATGGACAAATGGACTTTTGTGATTTACAGGTTAGCAACCTACTATAAATTCTTGACAAAGATATCCAATAAAATGCTACTGATTGACTGTTCAGCCTTTGAAAGTGATTGGTTATTTGGCCATAACTAACAACAATATACAACAGACACATATTGCACATGTAAAGTGAGTAAACAGGTATATAAAAAACACTGTTTTCACCAGAAATATTACACTTCATTAATTTTCAGTCCATAAGATGTAAGGTTAAGACATTCATTGTTGGCAGCCATTCTGGGAGTATCTAGAATCATTCTTGCCAACTAGTGGACAACAGTTACATGTTAACTAAGTTAAATGTCTTTAACAATTATGTTAAAAGATCAGTAATAATGTATATCAGCCATTATTATTCAAAGTTAAGGGAGATATTGTTAAACATCACCCACAATTGTTTTTGACTGACAATATCTTACATGTCCTATGCGGTAGCCTAACAAGTAAGAGTATAAAAACTCACAAATGTTGTCTGCAACTCAATTACCATGATCTCCTCCTTTAATATCCATCTTATTTACAGGTAGTAGTAGATTTGGTTTGCCACTGCTGCTATAGTGCCACACTCCAATAACTTCTAATGAAAGTTCACGGCCTGAAAGTGAGAATCTATTCAGCAGATTGAATGTAACATTTTCAGGACCCCCTGTGGTTATTAAAAATGTATTTCACTTTTTTATTCACTGACTATTAAGCAGCCAAGAGACAGAATATGGGGCTAACACCTGAAGCCAATCGACAAGTGCAAAAGTAAAAAATAAGTCCCAGTCCTAGTTTTACAACAACCCAATTAGATGAAATTTAGAGCATTTCTTAGTTGTTTGTGAGTTGTATGTGTATTGTTGTAATGTAGACTGACCTCCAGTTGGACCTGCCCTGGGGCGACCTCAGCGCCTCATACATGTTTCCTTCAGTCAGTGGAAGGGACCTGTGGACATAATACATACAACATGATCTTTTTAAAGTCCAGCCAGGGCTGAGTACTGCTAAAGATATACAGGTTTTATGATTATGATTACATATTTAGTGAGCATATCAGCATCTGTGTACGTAAAAATGAATATTCTGGCAAGTAACAATGTACACGCGTGTGCTGTCAGTGATGGGGTAGAAGACAGTTATTTTTTATGTATGTTTATTTTTTTATGCTTTACACATTTCTATTGAAGCTTGCTTGACCATATACACCATCAAGGGTGCATTGTGGCAGAGTGGCCATTGCTTTTGTCTCTCAACAAAGAGGTTGTGGGTTCAGTTGACAATATTTTCAAGGTTTATGATACAGCTGATTCTGCACTAATGTCATAGGAGCTTAGATTTTATAAGAGAACTTGGGGATCAGTAAGCTAAGTGTTAATCACTTATTGGAGAATATGGCAGAAGTGGGCGTTTTAGCAGAAAATTGCGGTGGCCCCCCTGAGGTCACATCAAACAGGAGCCACACAGCAGCACCACACATGAGGCCGAGGGTTTAAAACATTAGCAATGCTCAACTGGAACGGAAGTGGCCCGGGGCGAGAGTTCTCCTAATCATATGTAACGTCCAGCGCTGGAACGTACCTCCGCGGTTTACAATAAGCTTAACCCCTACTTTTATATTGCACTCAGCGGGTCGGCCTCCATGGCGAGCACTTTGAACACTATTTTGTTATTGGCACTGGAGTTGCTTTAATAATGGCCACTTCCCGGTTTTAAATCTTTCTTTGTCAAATTTTGACTTTGATGTTTGCTGGAATTCACACTGTAGTCGCTTTGGTCCATGGCTGTTTGACCGGTTAAGTCACCACACAAAACATTTAACAGAAAGGCCTTTATGGTAGCAGTGATAAATAAATGATTTATTATTTCATATGGCTTTACATGCACTACAAGACTTAGAAGACTAATTTGAATGACCTTTTTGTGATTAAGGTCATAGTTGTATCTGGTTTAAGAAGGTACTCATTGTGTAAGTGTAATTTCATGTTTACATTAGGCCTGGTGGACTTGTCATGATTGACTTGCATTCATAGAAACAGTCTGGTGCTCCCAAACTAATCTAAATATTCTCCTGTAAATATGCTCCCCGATGGTTTTGTAATATGCATGTCTAGGTTTTTCTCACTCAGACACAAACAAATATTCAAACGGTTTACAAAATTAACTTCCATTATTAAAACTATAATTGATGAAAACCTTCAGAAAGTCTATTATACTGTAAAATCAACAGGTGCCATTGACATAACTACGTCACCCTAAAAGCCTGCATCCAGATTTTGGCAAAAGAGTGTGTGGTAATTTGTTTTTAAGTAGAGTTGGGGACCCCCCTCACTCCGACCTGTTTGATATCCCACAACAGTTCTCTGAGAATTTGGCAGCCACATTTCTCCCGGCTCCAACTTTCAGCTGGTTCTAAGGGCCGCTCTCCGGGATGTGGGAAGAGTGTTCGGAAGTGGCGGAGAGTTCATTCAAGTCGCTTCATAATTGTGCATCAATGGCCTCCTCTGTCCCTGATCCAGAGCTGGGAGAGTTTTGATTGCTCAATATTCATGTCCATTTTTTTCCCTGGGATCGGCACAATATGGCCGCCTTAATTAACTTCTCTGAAAGGTGAAGCAGTGTGCACCATCTGCTGTGAGACAATCACATTTGTGTGGCTCTCTCAATAATCCCATAACTCTGTTTAGATACAACAGAGGGGAAAAAAGACTTTATAAATAATTTTATACTTTTTACACTCATTTGCACTTTAGTTAAGGTGGTAACTACATATTTTTATTTTACATTTTGATAGTAATGTATAGCTTTTTGTTGATTGCTATGTCATGCGTAGTTATTATTGTCTAACACAGAAATCACTAACTGGTGCTTCATCCTACTCTTTATACTTTTTTTCAATGAGTGACTTCAGATCTGGCAATTGGCACGTTTACTTGCCAGGTCCAAGAAAATGTTGTTCTAGTACGTTCATGTTTTTAAGTTATGTTTTGTCATTTGCTTCTGTTTGATGTATTTTTGTACCTCTGTTATATTTCACACTTGCTCCAAATAAAAAAGAACTAACTAACTCACTAACTAACCAACAACTGTGGTACAATTTGCAATGCATTTATCAAAAAAATAAAAAAGTTCTAAGTTTTGCAACACACTAACATTACTTGCTGACCAATCACAACCAATCACCTGAAGAATTGGCCAGGAAACTAACAGAAATTTATGATGTGGCAGATATAGTAAAGTCTATCTACTAGTAAAAAGCATTTGACGATAGTTATGACAAATAAATATTTGATCACATACATACTCTCTCATCTATCGCTTCAATTGATTCTAGTCTTCACCTAACTCTCCTGATAACTTTAATTGTGCTGTGGTGGGCCAATTTGGACTTTTTTTTAATAAGGTGGAGGACCACACATCGCAATCAAGGGCCAGCTGAACTTGCCCTAAAGCCGGGTCATTATTTGATCTTTGTGCATCTTAATCTGATTATGTCATTGTGGAGGTAAACTTCAGACTCAATCTTGTTAGCAGCTGGCCGGCCTGGATTACCACGAGCACTGAGCTGGAAAATGAAGTGAGCAGTTCAGCTTTGGCCTTGCTTCTCTTTCAAGACTCTGCTCCAGTTCCTTGGGCCTTTCTTCGGGCTGGCCCTTCAAACGACATATTAGCCCTATTCTCTCCCAGCCTCCTTTCATTATCTCCAATGGGACGGGGGACAATGGAGACAAATCCTGACCTCTTCTGAACATTTGCAGACGGTTATGAGAATATGGCAAGACAAAAAACACCCAATTCTAGAACTTAAGAAATCTGATTGGTCCAGACTACGTGGATTCTGCCGCTTAAAGAACAAAATGGTGTTGGTAAATAGACGTTTCGGAATAGCAGTTAAGACTGAGCATCTAAATGAAGTAGAAAGTGATTTACATAAGTGGACTAATTATTTCAGTAACTGCAGATCTATTTTCACAAACAACCATAGGATTTAAGATGGTCTGGGAAAAAGAAACGAAATCTGAGTGGCATTTTTCAGATAGAAATGCTGTAATTTTGATTCCTCAGGTCAGAGATAATAGGGAGATCTCAGTAAATCAAATGAAACCAAAGTCTGCAGATGACCATCTCTGAACACAACATCAAACTGTGATATGTCTAAGATCTAGAACCTAATTAAGTGTCAAATACTTTTTATTGCAAATACAATGCAAAAAAATTGCAAACAAAAATCAAACAAAAAGAGCAACAGAGCATACGTTTTCTTGAGTTTTATGCTTGCTAACTTGGGGTTTTGTTAATATTTGTGTTTTGTATTTAAGTTTGTGTTTTATTCTTGTAGACGTTTTAGGCTTTAATTGTCTTTTTTTGCATTTTGCTTATATCGTTATATCTGGTATTGGCAATAAATCACATTATTTGTTGGCATTTTTAGTTTGCAGTGTAGTTTCTTTTTCACAATTATTTTGTGTTTTACAATTTTTAGTTTGTTGCTTTGTTGTTCTCCATCAGGGCCTTCACACTTTCCTCTGACATAACTTTTAGATAGTTTTAAGATTTATTTCTTGACATTTTCTCTCCTTATCAATGGACAGATAAGTGGGTATAAAACAAAACAAAAAAAAGATGAAACCTGTTTTGAAATCTAATGGGTCTAGAGTGGTGTGCAGTGTGGATTCCCATCTTAAATGAAGACCCTGGGCCGCTCTCCCCTCCTTCTCCTCCTTAAACTATGCAAATGCCTCAGATGTGTGGTCCCGCTTAAGACACTCTGAGTTTTGCTTGTGGTCTTATTGCGTCTTATTGAGTGCCTTTACAGTGAATGCACATCCACAGTCCGCGCCCCCAAAGCCTCAAAGGAGTTCAAAGCATTCAAAAGACAAAAAAGGGCTAAGCTGGGGATTTTTTATGTACACTGAAAAGAAGAATAAAATATAAGTTCCCCCCATTGGTTCCCCCCATATGCGGCCATATTAAAGCTTAACATAAAGATTTTTTACAACACGCCATATGTGAAATTAGAATAACTTAGCGAGAGGGCGGCCATTTTGCAACATGGAGACGGCTGAATGCTCTTTTTGACACACACCATTGAGGTGAACAAGGAATTCTAAAGAGGTTATATTCGATCAGGTTTTCTGCCTCAATAGCTTATAATCACTCTTAAAGTATTGAGCACTACACAGAGAAGAGAGCTTCTAAGGGGGCTAATCAGCAGGTTTTCCCCCTATTATAACTCCCCATCTGAGGGCAACAGCGCACACAAGTACCCCTTCCCATTGATTATCCACAACCCGGGATTTAAATATTAATACAGCGGCCGGCCTGGTTTGGCACTCTCTCCAGAGCTCGGCTGCATGGCAAAGCACTCATTCGCCAGATTAAAAAACCAAGAGTTTTTCTTTTAAAAAAGCACAATCCATGCTCTTTTCAACAAGGAGAAGAAAAAAAGGGGAGAAAAAACTTCAAGGGGAAAGTGGAGAGAGGGGCCAGAGCTCACAGACGACACTTCTCCTTCAGGCTTGGGATAGAAATGAACCAATCAACATTTAACCATAGAGTTATAGAAATAAGAATAAGCATTTATGGAAAGTCAAGATGAAACTATAAGGAAGTTATTTTGGGGAAAATCTAAATCTAAAGGAGAATATTTAGGCAATTATTACAGACAATTTCAATCTTTAAGAATTCAGACTACCCCAAATACATTACAGACAACACAGATCTAAACCAGGCCTAAACTGTGCCAAAATCAGAACCAAAAGAAAAGAAAATGAAAGAAAGATACCTGAATTTATTTTGTTTCCTTATTATTATTCATTCACAAACTCCAATTACATGTGATTTTATTTTGTACTTTATGCATGTTGACTGGCAGACTTGATTTTACACCTAAACTGACATAACAACATTTGTGGGTATAACAAATAACAAGGTAAATCCATATTCATAAGCTCTGCAGACCTGAGACAGCGTGGCTCATGCAGCAGATGTGCTTTTATTGGTGTGTGTCCCTGGCCAAAAGTGGACGTAAATCCAAACGGAAGGTTCCTCATATGTTTGTACAGTGTCTATGAGCCCACCGAGGCCTGTCCACTGGAGCCTGTGATGAGCACATTTGTCCCCAGGGCCCGCTCTGCACAGGGGCCAGAGGAGCGGAGGTTTGGAGGAGCAACCCAAACACACCCCACTTAACACAGAGTCACTACAGGACAGACAGGAGTGAGCAGAGGACAATAGAGGACACATATTAGCGGATTGTTCCCTTTCGGTTCTTTCAATATGCATCAAATCAAGATTGTGGGTTAGCGCAATATGTCGAAAAGATTTTATACCATACATCTAGCATATGTACAGTTTATGGAGGGGTCAGAAATGCAGGACATGGAAGCTGCAACATTTGGACTTGTTATTTAAACTATTTCCCCTACAGTTTTCCCTTAAAGCTGCACTACCTGATTTTATGACTATAAAAGTGATGTGTCTAAAAAAAATATTAAGTTTCAATGATAGATTCTCCTTTCCTAATTCCTCTCCTTTAAGACACTCTATCAGTCTCACACAAACCAGGAGGTATGAGAATAACATAGCAGAGTTGGCGTTTAATTCTTTAAAATAAAAAAGTAAAATATTATGAATAAGCTGTATTTAAGCTGTATTTTCAAATAAAACAATAGCTACTTCACATTATTTTAATAGATTCTAGTTTTGGGAGAGATAAAGGATGCATCGACCAATCACAGTGCTCCTGTCCATTGAAAGCGTGTGGGTTAAACAGTTCCTTCCCTCGCTCTATAACAAAAACCCTTATAATATAGCACACAGGTGACCTCAAAGTCTCATTTTTTTCTCAGAGGACTCCTGTTATGCTGTTCTAAATCAGTATCTTTGCCAAAATACAAGAAAAAAGAAATCGGGTAGTGCAGCTTTAATATCATACATGTTTTGGAATGAATGAATAGTTGTCTGTATGTGTTTGCAACAGAGACAGCCCTGCAACTAATTGGGCATTATCCAGGCACTACCTCGCCTAAGGCCCATAGGCAGTCACTCACAACCCAGTGCTATATTTTTTAACTGACACCAAAATCAAAAAGTCATTTAATTTTCCATATGTCACTTGTCTTTGGAGCCCGAGTTGTTTTCACAGCCCATATTGGATTCAGAGGGATGGGTCTAAATCCTGGAGTAATCCTCTCAGATCCATATAATGAAGAGATCAGATGTGAGCACAAGACAAACTGTTTAGCGCGGCACTAAGTCCAGCTCATACAGTGCACCTCACTCATTTACATTCACCAGAGTCTATCACATCCTTTCACTTTGAAATGAGGTCCTGGGACAGACTCCATCACAGTCTCATGTCCCTATAATACTAACTGAGGCTGAATTTACAATGATGGTGCTAAAAGTGTGGTAATTTTCCTATGTTAACCCCAATAATTGTTTCATGTTAATGTTTTTAAAATACATGGGTCATTATAGAACTGGGGTAAAAATTATAAAAACACCTAATTTATATTTTTCATACACTCTGAAACAAAAAGCATAGACTTCATGTGGAGGTTTCCTAAAATAAAAAGAAATTACTTAAACAAAAAAATGCTTAAAATTAAAGGAACACACCACCGTTTTTTCATATTCAACTATGTTTTTCTCTCCCTTGAGACGAGTGGATACATACCTGTCTCATATTTATGCGTGCAGTCAATTCTTGTTGCGCGACTTTTTAATGTGTTAGCAGTAAGCTTATCCCATCGTAAATTAGGACAACTTAGAAGCGACCAAGCTCTTCCACGATTTCCCTATTTAAATACGGGTACATGACATTACTCACAACCTAAGTATGTTTACACAAAATGAAACATAGCAATATTTTAAGCAGAGAAAAAAAAGGTAAATAAACATCGGCGGAGTGATATAGCCGCATTACTGCGCCGACAGCGTATAATCCCTTCTTTTCTCCGCTTAAAAAATTGCCACGTTTCATTTTGTGTAAACATCCTTCGGTGGTGGGTCGTGTAATGTACTAGTATTAAATCGGGAAAACGTGCAGCAAAAATAGGAATACATGGGAGAAGCTAACTGCTAAAAAACTATGGTATGTATCCCCTCGTCTGAAGTGATAGAAGAACATAGTTGAATTTAGAAAATCCAGTCAAATGAAAGTAGAGCAGAAATTAATGCATCATGATTTCAACAATCTTCCCAGGTCATCGTAACTTCATATCACAATATATTTTTTTATCACCCTCCTCTAAGTAAACGTACATTTTATCTGCTCTGTACAACCACAGTGGATCTCTCAGCCCTGAAGTTCATTGCTGTGTCTGTGCTGCCAGCGTTCCCCTCAGTACATGCCTCGCTGCCCCTCGCTCTGAGTACAAAGGCAATTATGTGGACAGCCCCGTGAAGAGAGGGTGAAGAGAGGGTGAAGAGGAGACCTGGTCGTGGAGGTCATAGCCCAGGTGCCTGTGTGTCTTGTCTCACTCTTGTCTCACTCTTGTCTCACTCTTGTCTGGCTAATCACACACAGCAGTGGCCCCAGTGACAGATGTCTGAGTTTAGAGTGACAGAAGTGCACCCCTCCCCCATGCTCATTATGGCAAACTTCTGTGTTGTTTCCTCCTCATCTTAAATCCGCTCCTCCCTTGTCTCACCCTGCCCCCCTCGTCCCATACAAACCTATTCATGCCTAAGCCCTGCACAGCCGTCTTGTGTCGTTTCCAAACCCCCGTTTTTCATTGAGTCCATTCACAAACTCCCAGAGCCTCTCGCGAAGGCCGACTTCTATACACTCAAAGGGGCCTATAAAGATTACATGCTCAAATGAGGTCCCGGGACAGCCGTCTGCCATTGTTCAACTTTTGTCTCAGTCCATACCCATCCTGGATATTTAGAAATTTTGTGTTATAGTTTATTTTTTGTGTGTTATTAGTTCATTTTATTCTTATTTTAGCCAACACTAGTTTTTCAGTAATCCGCCCTAAACCTGCAAACTAGATAACAGTGCCATAAAATCCTATCTGAGATTATACTGTATGTAGCTTCTGTCATTTAGACAGTCAGTTTTATTCCTAAAATGCATGGGTCCACTTGATACTATGGGTGGAATAATATATCCTGCAACTGTTTTAATATGGATTCCTTGACCATTGTTTCATTGTATGGATAGCTAAAAAAAAATCCCATACATGTAGGGATGGCTCTATATACAATATATAATCGCAAAAATACTGACAATTAATTT
>JAVQKG010157798.1:0-11139 GCA_036025885.1 Hypseleotris bucephala | reverse complement strand
GAGCCCCAACCCCAGGCCTGGCTCCAGGGTGGGGCCCCGGTAACGCCAATCCGGGCGATGTAACGGTCCTTGTTATTATACTCATCATAGGGGGATGGGTGAACTGCACTTAGTCTGTCCCGTCACCTAGGACCTGTTTGCCATGGGAGACCCTGACAGGGGCATAGTGCCTCCGGCAACATAGCTCCATTCGGGCACACAAACCCCTCCACCACGATAAGGTGGCAGTTCAATGGAGGAGCTAAAAGCAACTATTTCAATAATTTCTTAGTTTTTTTTTTTTCCTTATATAAAACATGTCGACAAAATATCTGTATTACATAGACTTCGAATGTTCATCTGTGAAAAATGATGGATGGACGGATGGATACTTCAAACACAATTGGTGCAAACACCTCAGTCTCCACTGTTAGGCAATGTAGTGGAAACGTCCATGCCAGACGTTTTCGAATCTTGCTTTGTACATAAAAGATGCTGTAACAAGTGTTATTTTGATGCTGCTGTATGGCACTCCCACCCACTTGCTTGCACACTTGTTGATCTAAACAGTGGCTCAAACAGTGGGGATGATTCATGTCTTCTAACTGAGCTGTTCATTGTGACGTGCCTTCAGCCATGAGCCTTGTTGTTTCTCAAAGACTTCGAAAAAGAAGAAGCACCAGTATGTTGAAATGGTTTACCACAAATGTGCACAGAGCTAAGTAATATGTAGGATGTTTTATATTTATTTCACATGGATATTTTGAAGATTGCCTATTTTTACAGAAAGCAATTTTAGGTAATCCCTGGCTTTGAATACTTCAGACCATTGAATTGAAGTGAAACATTATTAATCTTCACAGAAAACAGTAATTACTGTATTGCCTCATATTCTATTTTAAATGTAATGTATTCCAGTCATGTCTGCATTTTCCTTTTTTGGTCTACTGCTGTCTGGCCATGTGAAATTCAGACATGCTGCTCTAGTCCCCGAGGGATGTCTTTACAATATCTACACAATATTGAAAACCCCAGTTCGTCTTCTGGTTTCCTTTCACTTTGCTGCTTCAGACACATACATTTGCATTCACACTTTTACATGTCATTCAAAATATTATACTCTCCTAGGGCTTTTAGATTGATAGATTTTTATTTTATTCTATTCAAGTTACTTAGCCAGAAACAAAGGAACTTGCAGACTCTTGTGTGTGACAAAGATATAGAAATCTTCAGTATCACAAAACTGCACTGGCCTGTTTATGCCTTAGGGATTCCCTTCAGATAGAGCTTTTGCTGTCTTAACTTGCACAACCACAGATGTTTATAGTTGCCATTTTGTAACAAATGAAATCTAAATAAGCTGTTCATAATGTTTCTGAGTAGAGCCTGTAAGTCCTTCTTGTGTTACTGGGGGTTCTCTCTGGGTACTCTGGCTCCCTACCACAGTCCAAAGACATGCATGTGAGAATAGGTCAATCATAATTGCATATAGTAAATAAATGTCAAAGTGAGAAGTTGTCCGGCTGTGTGTTGAGCTGGCCACTGTCAAGGGTGTACCCCACCTAATACCCATAGTTGCTGCCACCCCTAATAGTACGCTAATACACTGATAAAGACCAAAGATGAGGTTAAGTGCATATGAGAAGTTACTTACAGAAAACAGCATCTAGAGAGTTACATTTTTTGCAAATACATCCTTTTTGTGGCTTTTTGCTCTTTCACTTGCATGTACACTTTCAGTTCCACAATTGTAGACTGGTCCTTATACAGAATGGGAAGGCATTATTATGGATAAATGGTGGTGGAAAAAAATCTTTGATTAAAAGTTGACATACACACTCTGGTAAATGTAAAAGAGTAACCCTAGTCACAAGTGGTGTATGTTGACATAGCATTTTAAAAGGGAATGATTGTAATCACCTTTCCTCCCTGAGACAACAGACATAAAGGTCACTTACTTAGACTAAAATGTAGACTTGGACTGTTGTTCATAGGGTGTGTCATTTGGCTGAATTAAGGTAGTTACAGTTCAATGTATGTTAAAAGTTAGTTATTTATTTGTGAGAATTTTTCAGGTTTCATCACGTCCCGTTACACAATTCACCAAAGAAAATCAGATGATCATTAGTCTATTCATAATGGACACACATATAAGGAAGCTTTTTACTATTTATGTAATCCGTTTCTTAACCACATTGTTTGTGGTTAAAGCACGCACCATCCCTACCCATCTACATACTTTCTTAGTGAGTGACCAAGAAACAAGAGCATGTTTTCTTTTAACTTTGTTGTGCCTTTTTACAGCTATTCACAGTCATTAAGTAGGCATTTATTGTCCAACGGTCACTCCAGGGTGGTGCTACTTATATACGTCATAAAGCATCTATATTTTGTGGCTTAAAACAAGTTTACTAAAATTCACCTGTTTCTTGAACAGTGAAGAAAGGGCACTGAAGCAGCTTAAGAAGAGGGAACAGCGACCTACTTTATTACAGCAAATCCCCTAAACAGGAATATGATTGCACAAGTGAATGTCCTAATATAGAGCAAAGACACTGTTTTGAAATAGTTATTCTTAGTTATTATTATGAAGTATTAGTAAGCAACACTAACCTAAGACTAAAACCCATGTGATTTCCTTGTGGCATTCCCCTGCACTGACACTTACTGCTGTTTTTTGTATAATAAGGTCACTCTATTTCAACAGATTAGACACTACTTTATAATGTCACACGTGGATTTTTTTTTAAATTTACATTTAAACTAGTGAATCTTTTGCAGTGATATTGTCTAGAGTTGTCTTTAGCCCTTATTTATCTAGTTCTACTTCTCTTCTGCCTCTTAATGCTAATTTCAAACAGACTGAGTGATGATAATAGCATGTTCATGGACCAGGTGAAGATAGTTACTAAATAGCAGTTAAGACAATGAACTTGTGTTACAAAAGTAAGATCTGGATTTACAGTGGTGATGATATAGATCTGCTCAAAAAAGTGAACTATTTCTTTACATTTTGTGATACAACACAGTCTAAAGTTGATGATTTTGAAAACATTACTAATTTACTGCATTTTTAACACTTGCCTAAACATTTCTACAATATTGAACAAGATGGCGCAATATTTATTTTGTTATTTAGTGTAATGGTACGGGTTAAGACGTTAGAATGATCATACTATTTTTATGGGCCATGTAAAACTGTATATAGTCACCAAAAACCGTTCATGTCCTTGGTCCTTGTTCTTTCACAGGACGTTTTATCGGGATTCCGGCCCCTTCCACAGTTATTTCCTGTTTTTCTCTCTGCTCTCCTCCTGTCTGCAGCGCTGGCAGGTGTATTTTTATTTTTTTCCCCATTGACATTTTGTTTGCTGCCAACAGAGGGCACCCCTGTCACTTGTTTCCAAAACTTGCAACATGAAGTAGTAACACAGTGATGTCATTTAGCAACAACCCTAGAGCAGTGCACTAAAGCAGGCACCCAGAGGTGACCGCGGGCATTGGACACTTCTTTGTTTTTAATCAAGCTGTCTGGATCGAGGATACTAGCAGTGCTTGGCTACTTGTCCGTAACCATCTTCACCTGATCTCAACATCTCAAAACCTGTCTGGGGTTTACGCTGTAGTCTGGAGGTTTCCCAAAATAAGAAATTGTTATAATAAAGGTTTGTGGGTTTCCACCAATAGTAGATGGGTTGTGCTTAAATACTGATTTGATGTTGCTGTCGGAGCCACATTTGGGACTAAAATCAAATAATAGACAAATCATTTAAGCATTAAAAAAATAACAATTTGAAATCATAGGAGATGTCCGGACTACAACTTAACACAGACTACAGAGCTCTCTACAAGCACTGATGAAATGGTGGGAAGAATGTAGCTGTTCCTCAAAAATGTAAACAATCGGACCTTGAATTGCAAACTCTAGTTTTTCATCCTCCCTTTGCACTTTGTAACTGGATAAAAATAAATAAGATAAATAGCATCTTGTAGTATGCCTTAAAACCTACCTTATACAGTATATTGTATTTTCTTTTAAAATTGTTTTATGTAGTCATTTAGTGTCACTGTAGTCCATGAGATTGAAGTCACTATGGCAGCCAGCAGGTCCCACTCACTGAAAAGTGTTTGCTGCGTGATGACACCATCCCTGAGTGAGAAAGTGCTGACTCTTCTTGATATGTGAACAGGGAATTTATCAACGCTGGCTGTTAGAGACACACAGACACACAGCACTGGAGTCCCAAAGCAGTCCACACATTCTGTCTAGTGCCCTGCCCCCTGACACACTCCAATGGTAGTTAAAGCTTAAGAAAAAAAGCAATTCTGAAATAGACATTTTTAATTACAAAGTTGAGTATAGGGATATGATAATGGCAGATGAATTGTATGTATCCTTTTGGACATGCAGTACAGTAGAGTTATAATTTTGGTAATACTGCAGACTAATACTGTTAAGGTATATGATATGGTTTACTTGTCATAGAATATTGGGGTTGCTGACAGTGACAATAATTTAGCGTCATATAGCGCAGCTCTTTTCTGAAACTTACTTTATTCTCATCAGACCCTCCACGTCTCATTTTCTATTATCTTTTTACACTTTGCAAAAAAACATCTGTCTGCCTTGTCACCTTGCTATTTTTATCTGTTCCCTTTTTTTCTCAAATCTATTTTTCTTTCTAATTTCCTCCCGTTTGGTCTTGCTGCTTTTTCCTTTTATCAGAATGTCTGCTTCTAAGTACTTCAGTGCCTTCCAGTCGTATTATGGTTTCAGAGAGCTTAAAACCAACACTGTACCTGAATTATTATGTAATAATAGAAGCTGAAATAGATGCAAAGATATATTGTTTTACCATAAAGAGGATTATTTTAAGCATTATATTAAGGTGAACCAAGGTGAACATTTAAACCCCATACATTTCCTTACTATATGAAAATGAAAATAATCTTACCTTGTGTTGTGATATTGATTCTGATTCTGTGAAAATAGGTTTATTTACTTGTTAAAATTGCTTCAAAATCAAAATTTACTAAGGAGGACTAAAACATGATCAAAGGACAATTTTACTTTTGAATATAGTATGTCTTTAGTCACAACACATTTCTTCATGTCTCCAACAGGGAAACCATGGTATATTTAAATATCATTTTGAGAAAGTAATTTTCTGCACCCCTACAAGGATTCGGGATTGTGTAGTGAACAATAAATCAATGTATTTAGACTGAGAAGCTGGTGAATTTGTCTTTCCTACAGGGCTTCCTGATTGGTGCTCGTCCAGAGAATGCCTGTGAACCCATTGAGCCCCCTCTACGGGCTAACCTGACGGGCGCCTTCATCGTCCTAATCAAACGCTTTGACTGCAACTTTGACATAAAGGTACCACTCCTGCTGCATTTGTTTTCATAGTCAAGAATTTTCATATTCAAAGGCGTCTTTCAATTCACTCCAAAAAGCAGCTAAAGATGTAGTCTGTAAGTTTTCTAAAAAACATATAAAAAAAATGTTTGAAATTTTAATAAATGTGTTACCTGAACCTGTTCTATTATGTCAAATAGAAAATTTGTCAAAATTATTAGTTTTATTTTATTTTACTCCCTCCCCTGTCCTCTATACAGCAAACATCAAATTTGTGGGATACCACTTTGACCAATAGAATTAAAATTTTACTTAAATCCCTCCCCTTGCCTTTGCAGAATACCTACTTTACATGATAAAACAGAGTATGGTTGTCAATTTTTTGCATTTTGTAGTTTATTATTATGTATTGTTATTGAAACTTACTGATACCTTTTAGTTATAAACAACAGTAAATAGTTTATCATGCAAAACTGCTAAAACTTTCATCTCAAAGTACAATGAAGTGCAGATGTGTTTTTCAGTACAGTTTTGTCGGTAGGTGGTGGTTCTGACTTTCTTGAAACATTTGCTTTGGAAACAAAAACAGGAAGCTGCTATTTCTGGTTTTAACTTCTATTCCGGCTCCGCGTTGTTGCTTAATTCCACTTTTATTCCTGCATTTGTGCATCTTCTTAAAGGAGTTCTGTCAGCAAATGTCAAGCTTAAAACCATAAATCCATGATGATCTATAACTTTGAAACACCAAACCTTTGCCACATTAGTTTAACTTTGTTTTTGTTATTTTAATTTTGGAAACATTGGTGTTGCTGCTGTCGCCATGTATCTGAAGTGACAGCTGATATTTAGCACAAATTCTGTTAAAAAACTTGTTAGCAAAAAGTTGTATTATTTCCTCAGTTCACTTTGTGCCAAAGTGAAGTTGCATTGTCTATATACTTTGTAACTGCTTGTTTCATGATTTAAAAACTGTAGTCTGGAGATTTCCTGAATAAGATATTGTTAACATTTTTAATGGTTGCAATCTGTCTGATGTTGCTGCTGATCCAAGGGGAGTAAACTTTACATCATAGAACAGGATCAGATGGTCAATTTTAAGCAATTTAAACAAACTAATTATTTTCGAAAACCTCCGGACAGAACTGTGTGGAATTTCTTGGCTCTACTTTGTTTCTTCTTGTCATTGTTTTTTCATTTCTTTCATTTCAATTTTTTTTTTACACTTGTTTTTCTGTTCTTTAGCACATTTCTAATTGTTTTGTCAATTTCTCTATTTAGTCTCACGATACTCCCATCTTTAACTTGCATTCTCACTTTTTCCCTCTCAACCGTAAATCTGGTTCAGCTGTAGGTCCTTATATGGGCATACAGCATCAAACACACACTCTTTGACACACACAGACACACACTGAGGCGGTGAGGTGTTCCCTGGGCTGGAGCGTAACCAGACTCCACTTCACATAGCTAAGTGTCAGCCAGACTCACAAAGTATATAAACACACGGTATATTTTGGCTTTTTTGTACCTATGCTAGTTGCTATAGTTAGCCCGCCACTGTTTTACTAGTGATTAGTTAAGGAGGCTAATTGGCCTTAATTTCCCAAACAACTTTTTTTAAGAATGGTGAAGTAGATGTAGTCAGTTCAAAACCAAGAATAACATGCTGCATTTTGGGGGATTTTGTTGGGATTGGCCTAAAAATAGCACCCCATACCGCTGTGAAAACAAACTAGCAAGTGCTGACTTTACAAGCTATGTTGATTCTGTTTGTGTGTGTGTTTTTATATTTTCTTTTGGCCTTTTAGTGACATCCAAACATGTGGACATTTTCCACCTCCTTACACCATCTGTGCTTCTGAGCAAAGGTGACAGGAAGTGTAGCGAGGCTATCATAATTTATGTAGACTTTTAACTGATGCTAAACCACAGTGTGTTAAGATACAGTAAACACTGCGGTTCTTTAGAACATTTTCTTTTCAGTAACGATTGCTCTTACAGCTGTGTTGCTAGTATGTTGCCAACAGTGCCCAGCTCTGTCCAGTACCAGCTTGGGGTGATGGAGTAAAGGGGGCATGGCCGGCAGGGGGAGATAGGGCCTTAAAGGGACATTATACTGAACTTTTCTCCCAGAGAGGCCAACGTCTAATAGAAGACACTTTAAAAAAAAATGTATATGTGTATGTAACAAGTATACTTACTAGATCTGATGTACAGTACATGGTGTAGTTATGGCTAATGATTAAGCCAGAGGCCGGGCACTGACAGAACATATGGACCCCACAGACTGTGAGAGGGAGCAGAGAGCAACAGTGAGGGCACAAGAGAGAGAAATGACTCAAAAGGAAGTGCAGAAAAAGAGGTGAGATTGTAAAGATGATAAGATTGTCTCATCCTCCTGGTTGTGTTTTATCTTTGAAGCTCTATCTCTTCTCTGTCACTTCAACTATTCAGCCCCCCTGCCTCTCACCCAGCTCCCTCCATAAGCTGCTGAGGAAACAAAGGAATAATAGATTCCATCTTGACCATGACAAGACAGCTGCGTGTGTGTGTAGTGTACGCACGTGTGTGTGTCAGCCCACCAACATGGCTTTCTAGCCCTCAGTAGTTTCCCTGTGTGTCGCAGTTAGCTTTAAAGTAATGCAAAATGTGCTAACTATTTTGAGCATTGCAATAATGATATAGATGACAACATATGATTACCTTTTTTGACTGAAGCAGTCAAATTTAAATGTTAAAAATGAAGGAAAAGACTAAATCTGGCTTGTCTAAAATGTCTTTATATGGTCACATTTGTCTTTTGGTACAAATATTTATGTAGAATTATGTCAGATCAGATGAACACTTGCCATATTGCCATATATCTTAACATGTCTTTTCGAATACTATGATAGAAATACCTTTGCAATAATATGCTGCCATACCTTAACTAAGTGGTTTTAACGGCACAAGTGGCTGAAATGGCCAATAAAGCGGACACTCTACCACTTAACCCCGCGTCAGCTGTTAGCGCCTTGGACTGGCTGCCCCTGAGAGCCTGTGTGGTGATAAGATGGGACATAGAGGAGGTTAAGTGTTCGGATAGGGAGGGGTAACAGAGATCAAGTATTTATGGTGTTAATGGCCACTGGCTTCCTCGCAATCTATATGTCTGTTTCGGTCTGCTGCTGCTGGTGGTGGAGGCACAAGAAGCATTCCAACTTGAAAAATAAAATCCCTAGAGACACAGGTTCACTTCCTGTATACGCCGGTGGTGAGATGGGGCGGTGGGAGAGTCATTGATGACTTTTGTGACCGTTCCAGAGGAGCAGGAGGAGGGAGCACACTGTAAAATTCTACTTACTAAGATAAAGATTAAGGAAACCAAAGATCTAAAAAATACCCAGTGACAACTAAGACTCCAAAGTTACCAAAAGTGTCGACTAGGGCTGGAAACTAACCTCAACTATGGACTTTAGGCGGTGCATCCTGGACACTGGCCAGACAAGTTGCTGACAGTTATAGATGATTCAGTTTCACATCCTAAGTACTGTATGTAAACTTCTAATGTAGCATATGTAAATTAACCATAACTAGTATATTGATTTCCTAGATGTCTTTACATTTAACTTGTCACATTTTACAGTGCACAGGAAACTCAATACTTTTTTCCTCTCTGCCCCTTCCCCAAACTGGCCTCACTTTCTTATTGGACAGATTCTTTGCAGTCTGTCTGTCCATCTCGCTAATAACACAGACACACACAGCTCGTCTATACGGACATAATGTACTTGTTATATAACCTGTGCTAAGATATGTCAAGCTCAGTGAAACCACGTTGTTCCCCTCCCTCTTTTTCTTATTTGCTGCATTTTATTCCGCTTCTGCTGCCCCCTGTCAATTAACTGCACATTTATTTTGGAAAACAATTGTCACTTTTTAATTTTAGGTCAATTTGTCATAATATTCTATCATCCTACCAAACTTGATGTATGTCTTGTGGCCACTTTATTAGGAAGACGATGTACCTAATAAATAAACCAGTGTGATATCCTGATAGTAGTTCATCAGATTCATGTTTTGTCAGCTAGTCCATACTTGGGGCGGCAGTAGCGAAGTGGGTAAGGTGTTCACCGGAGGGTAGCCGGTTCGAATACCTGCCCAAGCGCATATTGACGTTGTGTCCCTGGGCAAGACACTTAACCTGCATTGCCTACGAATGAATGTGGTTGTGTGATTGGTGGTGGTCGGAGGGGCCGTAGGTGCAAACTGGCAGCCACGCCTCTGTCAGTGTGCCCCAGGGCAGCTGAGGCTACACAAGTACCACCGAGTGTGTCTGTGGAGTGAATGAATAATGCAAAAAAATGTAAAGCATCTTTGAGTAGTTGTGAAAAGCGCTATATAAAATCGATTTATTATTATTATTATACTAAGATGGTCTTCCATCTCTCATGTTGCCATTTAGAATATCTCAAACCAGTCTCTAACCTCTGGCATCAACAAACTATGTACAGAACTGTACATTGAAAACACAAAGGAAACGTATAGCCTCCTATAAGCCAAATTAGTTTAGTTATTGATTGACCGCTGATCCTACCAACAAAAATGTATGTGTTTGGATTCAGTGAAGGAAAAACAGGCAAAAGGTTGAGGTCTTTTGAAGTGTTTTATCTTATCTTTAGGTGTGGTTTCCGTGTCTACTTAGAGATCAGTAAAGATCTAATCAGAGATGCCAGGAAAGATCGTGACCAGTAGGGACTCGGGCGTGGTCAAAATGTAGAGGTTTAAATATTTTTGCTGAAATGTATATTTTATTTAAGCTGAGAAGTAAGTAAATAAATATGTTCACAATCTATCCTTAAATGTATAGTTATTTAATTTGTACATTTAAGAACATAAAAATCAAGTAAAGGTCTCCCAAAATAAGAAATTGAAAAAAATATTACGTTATTGTTTTACCCTATCTGGGCGTATAAAGCAACATCATGTTGAGTTTGTGGGCTACCACTTTGGCCAATGGTAGTCAAGTTTGTGGAAGCCCTCATATGTACTGTTTATTAGAAGAGAGGTCCACATAAAATGAGTTCAATATAAATTTGTCATTAATTAGCCTACAACAACAACAACAGAATAACCATATAGTGAGACTATTTGGTCAGTGTTTGTTTTTGGGGCTGGTAATTTCCCATGTAGCTGTGCTTCTTACATTGTTGTGAAAGTGAAGGCTTTTGGACCTGTCTGTGGTGAGCTCACAGCCTCTGCAGCTCCTCACACAGATCTCAGTCTTGCCTCCAACAATGCTCCAGCTTCCTCCGGCTCACACTCTCAGTCTCATGACAGGGTATGACTATGGCTGACTGGATGGATGACTAGCTTGTGTGTTAAGTCAGCGAGGCAGGCCTCAGTTCATGTCGCAGAGCCGATTTTCAGACTTGTTTTCACGTTCGCTGCTGTTTGTTGTGGCAACCGACCACCTGGCCTATAGGACACCCACAAATGAATGCTGTGAATGCATTCAATAGATAGGGTCAGGACCCCAAAGAAAGTGATCAGGCTGCTTTTTTGAAGACATAATATTGGTTTAGATCGGGTCCTACAGTCAGACTTAGTAGAGAAACACTGCACTTTATATATCATCATCTTCTACCGCAGCAGTCTATGCACTTTATAGATATCTATTTGTATTATTTTCAAGTTTTTATCCTGGCTTCTAATTCTATATATCCTTCAGTGGTGGACGAAGTACTAGTTTTTTTTACTTGAGTAAAAGTACAGATAAAGGGGCAAAAAATATACTTAAGTAAAAGTAAAAGTATCCATGGAAA
>JAVQKG010157717.1:0-21670 GCA_036025885.1 Hypseleotris bucephala | reverse complement strand
ATTATCCCATAACTACATTGTATCTACCTCTAAGTACAATGTAATACACTGTGTAACAAACTGTAATAACATGTAACTACATTGTAACTAACCCTAACCTTAACACTAACTCTCTGTTAACTATTCACTCGCCTAGAGTGTTATGGGGAGAGTCATCGAGATAGATTCAATTACCTAACAATTATGTAGATACAATGTAGTTACATGTTATTACAGTTTGTTACACAGTCTATGGAAACTAGTTCATTTGAGAATTGTCACTGCTGCAGCAACAATGAAATGAAAAGTAATAGCTTTACCACTAAAATATAAAAGAAAATTGCGTGTCCATTTATTATATACATATATTTTTTATGTTGCAATTTGATATAAGTTATTTTTCATTAATATCACACTAAAACAATTATATTATTTAAGCACCAAATCCAGGAGGAAAAGACTTTTATGGGCATCGGTTTAAGCGCGCCTATTGTGATTGCTGGAAGTCGCGTATAAACAGGGGGAGGGGCCAGCGCGCTGTTGCGAGTGGAAATGGGTGGGATTTGCTCATTGAGTAGAAGAGTGGCAGCCTACTGACAGACGCTGGAGGACTTGGAGTTTGTTGAGAAGCTGCTTGAACGAAAACGAGGAGAAAATATAGGCCTACTTTACACATTGGAGATTTTGAATTTTTACATCTGGATACACATTTTTTCATCTAGCCTATGTACGGATTACTCCCCGAGTTCTGATGCTGTCCCCGGATCATGAGAGAAACGCTCACAATGAAGTTCGCCTGGAAAAGTAAAATGGTAAAGCACTTACGCTGTCTATCGCTGCTTGCTTTCCATCATGTGCTCTGTTGTTGTGGGGGGAGGTGTTTGGGAAAGTAGCGGATAAAGACAAGCGTATGGGAGGGGGGTGGATAAAGGCGAAAGGTTAGACATTGAGTTTTAATTTATTTTGTCTGCGCTAAATCAGGTTTAACCTACATTACATCGTGCGTAAAGTTGGGACTGGTGACGCAGGAGGGCATGCAGAAATCCCCTCTCGCCTTAGCCACAGATGAACTCAATCAGCTATTACTTTCTTTTCTCCATAAAACACCAATATAAAAACTTGTGTGAGATAGAGCGCGCGGGGGGAGCCATTGTGCAGACCCCTGTTGCATACTGTCTGTCTGTGCACGGGTCCCAGCTGCGCGCGTGCTTGTAGGGCCAGGAAAACACACACGTTTGTTGTTGTTATCTTGGGAGTATTGTTTCACACACAGTTGATAGCGAGATTAGCTTTATTTGAACAAAGATAGTGTCCTGCTAACTCCCTTTGCTGAATTGGGACTAGAAGAATTTTGAACTTTTTGGGGAAGAGGTGAAAATTGTCTGTTGCTTCTCTACTTTGAATAGAAATATCTCTGTGACAGGATCATTGTTAGGCTACATGGAACTTTGTTAAGCTGTTGGCACGCACAAAAAGCCAGCTCTGAAAATCTCCAGCTTTGTGAGGGACTAAACACAGGCTGGCAGTAACTTCACTTTGTGAACTCAGCAGCAGCAGGAGCCTGGGCCGGGCCAGTGCTGGACCTCCTGCCATTGTTTTGGGAGTGTGTGGACTGCATGACTCATGGACTGATGCATTTATCTGTGTCTGCGCCAGGACACCGACAACCAGCACTTAGAGAATGAAGAAGCAGACAGGCAAAATGTAGGCTACATGCAACAAGATGAGATACTGGTGCTCTCAAAGAGTGGTTCACTAGTGGGCACTTTTTGTTCCCTTTGTACAATATGTAAAATATGGGTCTAAGCCATTCAATAATTTTAAAGCATAAGCATTTGACTACTTTACCTTTTCCAGTTGACACACAAGTCCCACACAGTTTGGATTGACATTCAAATGGTCCGGACCCCTTAGAACAGTTTACTTTTCCACAATACAGAAGAAAACATTTAACATGTCTTGGCAATAATTATTAGTTAATATCTGTTCTTTGATGAATAATGACTATGTGGTACAGGTACTATCAAAACAATTCAGTATTTTCTTGAGTGTCACGCATGGAGTTTTAAACAGCATCCAGGCAACACTACTTTCTACTCTCTCTTCTTTTGATGCTTGTTTTCCTTTGCCTTTTTGCTGCATCGTGAACCCAAACACTCTCCCCTCTCTGGCCTCTAAGCACAGCCTATTGAGCCTAATTCTATCCCTGTTTTGACCCTTGACCTCTTTCCCAGCGTTCCCTCTGTTTTGGGTGGTTGTTGGACATTGAGCTGTGTCGAATGAAAGTGGGAACAAGCCAGAGAGCTCTTGGCCCTGGTGCGAGGAAGACTTGGCCATAATAGTGTGTGCGTGGTGTTTATATTTGGCCTGTCTGTCTGAGGCGGAGTATCCTGATGTCTCAGCAGATCTCTGTAATCGAGTATTTTGATTCCATCTCTGCTTTTTATGTTTATTTACTCTCCCTATTTGTCTGTGATTTACAACACAACGCAGACACACTGCATATGGTCTCATGCTTGCGAGCTTAAGAAAAAATTGTCTTTAAGATATGGTGTAAGGGGAACTAAGTGCGTCAGTCAAATACTAACCCAAACTAAAATCTACAGAGAGTGATCTGAAAGTAAGAAAATATCTTGTGAGCAACCTTTCTGTGGTGAAGATACCGTAGTGGAATTGCCAGATTGGTTTGAAATGGTCACTCAAATAGTTTACAATTAAGGTTCCAATCTAGGCTATAGATGTGCTGTTGTTTACCATTCGAATCCAGACAATGGGGTCACAGACCAGTGTTGTTCCAGTACTTAACCTAAAAAGAAGGGTATCCAGAGTTAAACCCCATGCCAAATCAAAATCAATATGCACACTAGAAGACCAATGATGGATGACAATGATGCTGTGGCTAAAGTTGAAAGAAATGAGGAAAATAATGTTTACCAGCCTGTTTGATGAATTGTCAGATTTGATTAAAGAGAATACCAAAAAGTTTAGTCTATCATATTACATTAATGTACTAATAACAACAATATTTATAAGAGGCCTTTGATCCTTCTAATATCTAATGTGGTTGTAGTCTGTATTTGAAAGTTGATGGATATTTTGAAACTGGCTCAAATGCAAGCTAAAGTAGATTTGAGATCATTCTGTCTTTAATCAAATGGAATGAGTTCAGCTTCACAGACAGGCAGTTAGTCAATAAAGAAGGGAGCCTGTCAGACTGCAGTGAAGTTGGGGCTGGTCGACTAGGTCATTCTCTTCATGTTTAATTGCATCTAAGTTTAGCTCTTTTGTTATTTTTAAACAGCTCTGGTTATATTTTCTTTTACTATCTATATTTCCAAGATCATTTGTTGGAATACACTTGAAATGCCTGTGTTTTCAGCCAATAAATTGTTGCATCTTTGTATCCTTGTGCCTTGAGGTTTCTAATAGTTTCCCATTCCATTCGCAGAGCTCAGTGCAGGACTGGGGGGAGGAAGTCGAGGAAGGAGCCATCTACAATGTGACACTAAAGCGTGTACAGATCCAGCAGGCTGCCAACAAGGGAGCGAGATGGCTGGGGGTGAGTACAAGGCCCATCTGATGTGTTGCAAATGCAATACTAATTCTAAAGTTACATAATACGCTGTAGTGGTTCACAAATGCTGGGAGAGTTTCCACTGGTGGCACATAGTCTAGTGATACTTAAGAACTGAAGTCAAGATTTTGGCCAGTTTTAAAGATGACTGCTTAGCCCTGAACAGTATAGCCCTGGTTTGGTCCTGGTTTAAAGCTTTATCCTGGCATGGTATAACAATGTAGTCAATGAACCATGAACACTGACTATCAAAAAACAATGGAATACTTCAAATGTTTAGATTGGGAAGCTGTGTGTGCTCCACCTGCCTGTTGTTTTAACATTTTTGGCTATAAATCTCCTGGTTTGGACAACACATTTAGTCCCCTGCTGCAGAAGATCAACAGTTTGGCCAGAGAGTGCTATTTAGCCAAAGCATGCGATTTCCTGACTTTCCAACTGTGAACAGAACTTGTTCCCTTGTATGCTAGTGTTTTATGAAATGCTGCTGTAACAGAAAAGCAGGTATTAAAGGATTTTGCTGGAGCTGAGCATTTTTGTGTATACAGGGATCTACTGTTTCCCACTTTGGGCCCAGTTTATTAGATGTAACATTGTATGCATTATAAGAAGAGTGTTCTTCATATTTAAATGATAGAAAATAGTTTGTTTTTTCTTCTTTTGTACTTGGTGGATGTTTGTTGTCACAAGTTTGTTTTAGCACCTTCAACTACTATTACCAAAAAGTGCTAAATTAACTTCTCTAACTTATGTATGAACATATACAAAATGAAAGTTTTGGGTTTGTTTAGAGAGACATCACACAATGAAATAGCATATTATCTACTTCCAGCAGTTTGGCCTAATAGTTGTAAGCCAGTAAAATGCTCCACAGGCCACATTTGGCTTGTGAAGAATAGTTTGGACTCCCCTGGCATACAGTCAGAGAAAACATTGCACTGTGTAGTGTAAACAGCTAAGCTAATGAAAACAATGTAATATTCTAACCAAGAGAGAAAGATTTATTGAACTTTTCTATAGTATTATGGCTACACTTACAAATATGCATGCATCTCCACATGATAGTATCTTCCTCTAATACATGTTCCCGTGATTTAGTTAATGCTTTTAGAACTAAAGACTGTGTGTATATAATATAGAGGTCTGTGTGTCAGTGTCACCTCACAGATAATTCTTATATGTTATCTTGTGGGATGGGTGGGAGACTCTGGCGCTGTCCTCCTCTGTGTCTGGGAGGGGCTGGTGGAGGAGGGGCACTCTGTGATTAAAAGCAGATTGGAGCGTTTCCTGTTGTAGTGTGCTAACTTCATCAAGGTCTCTCCCTCTGTCTCTACTTCAATTTTTTCTCCATGTGCGTATTATTTTTGTATTTCTGGTTTTACACTCTATAGGTCTATACTGTACTGTGAAAATTGTTAGAGAAATTTAAAGACATAGCTTTGAAAAAGCAGCTTGTTTAGTCTTTTTAAAATTCTTTTACAAACATCTCATGCCATATGACCAAACTACGTGATGTTTGTGAAGATGAAAGCAATGCACCTTGCCTGCATTTCTTAACACTTGCTTAAAACATTTCCACAAAATTTACATTAGCTGGAACAGAATGTTACCTTGTTGACTATTGTGTTTCTAACTTTATGCCTTTGTTTGTGTAGGCGGAAGGGGACCGTCTACCTCCTGGACACACTGTCAGCCAACTGGAGACATGTAAAATTAGGAGTATCCGAGCCGGGACGCTGGAGCGGCTGGTCGAGACGTTGTTGACGGCTTTTGGAGACAATGACCTCACCTACACCTCCATCTTCCTGTCCACCTACAGAGCCTTTGCTAGCACTCAGACTGTTTTGGAGCTATTGCTAGACAGGTATGTATCGATAAAAGCTGCATGCTAAAATGACTGTATATTGTAGTGTTTTAACTAGTTCTATATGGCAGGTATGGAAGCTTGGAAGAAAACAGGTGTCGACATTCTGAAACCATGGGAGCCATCAGAAAGTAAGATGCTTTCTAAGTATTGTCATTTTCAATAATACCATTGGTTTATATAGCACTTTTATGACACATTACTCTTTACAACTGAGTCATTATTTAGTCATACCACACACTGGTGATAAGATACCTCAGAAGAATCACAGTTTCAGTTTCTGGTTTCTTTCTACAGCGTGTTGGCGTCCATACTTCGTGCCTGGCTTGATCAGTGCCCAGAGGACTTCCAGGAGCCCTCAGACTACCCCTGTCTCCACCGACTCTTACAGTATCTACGGAAGGCTCAGCCGGGGTCCGAGACGCTCAAGAGGGCTGAGAGTCTATTAGAGCAGCTACAAAGCCAGGTCAACATGGACGACTCTGATGGTATACAGACTATAACACTTTGAATAATGGATGTATTAATCTGAGTATACACAGGCAAACTATTTCTGTAACAACGTCTCAACACCGGTGCTATTTAGCCTTTATTGTATATGCTAATTATAGATGTATGATACTTGCTATATTGAATAAAAAAGCTAATTGTGGCTGTTTCTAAGGCTCTGAAATTGCATACATACAGTATAGTCAGTTGATTGGCTTAGTTGATTATCCTATTTATCTTTTGCTAAATGTCTTTGCCATAGCTAATTCTTCCATAGTAAATGTATTGTGGTTCAGTTCACTTGGGACACCATCCAAAATTACTTATATGACTTTTTTGCCACTTTTCCAAAGGTTTCCACGGTAACAGTTCATTCTGCCTGGGTGAGGAGGAGGAAGTGGAGATCGAGGTGCAGGAGAACTTCCTGTCTTTCGATGCGGACCTAGTGGCGGAGCAGTTGACCTATATGGACGCAGTAAGTTATTCATAATTACTTAAAAATAATACCGCTGGCAGGGGTCTAGGAAGGAAGGTTACATGGGGCACTTCCTTGTATAGTTTCTCCGGTGTTGTATACTAATGCTAGGCTGTATGTCTTTCCCAGCTGCTGTTCAAAAAGGTTGTCCCACACCACTGCCTGGGTTCGATATGGTCACAGAGAGATAAGAAAGACTGCAAACACAGCGCCCCGACAATCAAAGCCACTATAATGCAGTTCAATGCCATAGCAGCCTGTGTGGTCAGTACAGTCCTCAAACATAGGCAAATCCGACCACACGCCAGAGCCAGGATCATCCAGCGCTGGATTGATATTGCACAGGTAATACCAAGCACACCATTTTTCAAATGCAAATTCAAAGCAATATGAACATGCTCCAATTTAAATTCCCTAAACTTTCTGTTAATAGGAGTGTCGAATACGCAAGAACTTCTCATCTTTGCGAGCCATTGTGTCAGCACTACAGTCCAATCCATTGTACAGGCTGAAGCGGGTATGGGCCTGTGTAAACAAGTAAGGCACTAGTCTTTTAAATATGAAAATCATTTATTACAATGTGTTCTTTTATCTGAACTAAACTAAAACTAAATGTTAACTTTTGGTCAATACAGAGACAGCATGCAGACATTTGAGGAGCTGTCAGATATTTTCTCTGATCACAACAACTACCTGACCAGCAGAGAGCTACTTATGAGGGTGAGGTTCCACTACTTAACTATTGAAAATTACACTCATTGGCCATTTTACTTGGAACATCTGTTTAATTGGTTCCTAGTGCAGTTCAAAATAAGCATCAGCACGAAAGTCCTGCTTAGAACCTGGCTTAGACCTTGGTTAGTTCTGGAATACCTAATAAAGTGACAATGGGACTAAATGTTACATAAAAGCACACATTTTGTCACAAGAATGATCATTTCTTGTGTTACTGTATGAACAGATTAAATATATAGTCAAAATTCTTTCCCCACTTAAAAGCTACTGACTTCTGCAGTTTTTAGGGCCACATACTGTGCTTGTTCTAAAATAGGTTTCCTTTCTTCTCTTCTTTTGTGTGCTCTACAGGAAGGCACTTCAAAGTTTGCCAGTCTGGAAAGTTGTGCCAAGGAGCACCAAAAACGCACCCACAAAAGACTCCAGCTGCAGAAGGAAATGGTAAGATGACAAGTGGCTAATTCCAATTCATTGGGAACAACAAGTGGCATAGTTTCAAAGAGAATACAAATATAAGTCCTGGACATTTCTGTGAAGAAATGTTTTGAAAAACCAATGACATATTTAACATTATTTTGAGATTTAGAGGGCCGCTGTCAAGCTGTTTCTGTTTCTATAAGCTCTCTGCCATGTTGAGATGTTGTTTTCAGTTCAAAAACATACCCAGAGTTGTGTATTTAAGTATGTTTGAGTAATCTTGTATTCTGAGATGCTGACCTTCTCAGGAGCTAAAAACACGTGATGAAATCCCACTGTGCTACTACTTTCCATTGTTTCCATTGACTGTAATAATGTAATGGATGTGGCCAGAAAGGGAAAAGAGGGCCTTAATGGGACATGCCCTTAATCTGAGCCCTTTTGGCATAACAGCAATTGCTCCCAAATGCATAAAATATATACAAAAATATTGAAAAACTGCATATTTCCCCTTTAACTTTTTTCTTTCTTTTTTTGCACAGGGAGCAATGCAAGGAACAATACCGTACTTGGGGACTTTCCTAACAGACTTAACAATGCTCGATACAGCTCTACCTGACGAAGTGGAGGTAAGCAAAAAGACCTTGACAGCTGTTGAATGTGTGCTGCGATAAGAGAGCATGTGTCTGTTAGTTTACATAGCCTGGGACATCTGAGAATCAGTGTGTGTAGCTGCTGTTAGTAAGTGGGGCACGTAAGTTTCCATCAGTGTGTGAGGATTTTTTTTTACCTAATGCTGTTTGTCCAAGCGGCCGCTGGTATGTGATGTCTGGACCTTGACAACTTGTTCTTTGTGTCCTCCGCAGGGTGGCCTCATCAACTTTGAGAAGAGACGAAGGGTGAGTTTACATTTGTACTTCATTTGTATACACTCACTTGCTATTTTATTAGGCAGACTTGTTTACTTGCGTGTAAGATTAACAGCAATTCATCAAGCCAAATATGCTGCAGTTCAAACCCAGAAACAAAATTAACTAAAATGTAACTTGTGACTTTGTTTGGCGTAGGTGTGTGTTTTTTTATGGAAATTGCTTGTCTACCATGACTGTTTCTAAACATGTCTCGGGTTGACAGAGAATGGCTTGAAAAAGATACAAAATCTAGTGACTTGCAGTTCTATGGGCAAAAGTATCTTTTTGATTTCAGGGGATAGTGATTGGTTTGACAGAAATGCATGATTTAGCTATTATACCAAAGTCTGCAAAACACTATCCCTAGACATACATGATGATAAAAAAATTAGGCGGATGGGCTACAGCAGCAGAAGACCACCCACTTTACTAGCTACAAGATTTACCTAATAACGTGGCCAGTGAGTGTAATTAATATCAAAGTATATTCTCTATGCAGTCAACCTGTTATGTTAAATAAATGATAATTTTTACTTACAGTTTTGTATGCAATGCTTATTTTGTCTTCCGTTTTTTGTAGGAGTTTGAGGTGATCGCCCAAATCAAGTTGCTCCAGTCCGCCTGTAACAGCTACTGCCTTAATCCAGATCCGGCTTTTCTCCGCTGGTTCAGGAGCCAGCCTCAGCTTAGCGACGAAGAAAGGTACCACTCCTTTTGATTGCACCACTATCCACCACCAGATAACAACCGAATTAGTGTGTGTGAACCCATGGTCTGTTGCATCCATTGTCTGTGCATGGTACAATAGGAGCTCCATTCTCACATCTGCACTCCCCACTGATCCTTTGTACTTGTTGTTTTGGCTTCTCTTTCTCTCCCTCTTTCCAAGTCTGCTTTCCACAACCACATGGCACACGGTCAGTTGATGTTGTCATTATTACTTTTTCTCTTACAGCTACGCCTTATCCTGTGAAATTGAAGGCCTCGGTGACAGCAGTCCAACTTCGCCCAAACCACGAAAAAGCATGGTGAAAAGACTGAGCCTGTGAGTTCTAAACTAAAAATAGCATCCCCGCAAATGTTCCGCCTTGTAACATCAATTCAGCAATTTACTTGTCGTGACTGATTTATTGATTGTATTTTCTAATGTCTTTACTTTTCAGACTGTTTCTTGGAGCTGACAGCAGTGTCACCATTTCTCCAGTGAAAGAGACACCACGATCGCCCCCTACTGGCAGCTCAGGGGAGAGCATGGATTCAGTGAGTGTCTCGTCCAGTGACTCCGGCAGCCCGTCAGACAGTGAGGGACTGACCCCTACCCACTCCTCCAATGCACAACAAATTAAGGTAGGCACGGTTATTACAAAAAAGCTGCTCAGTCAAAATGCAACTAATAACAGCGTACAATGATCTTTGCCATATTTTATTCATAACAGAACATAAACAACACATTAAAGGTATTACAAGTAGAGCAGTTTCTCCAATAACTGAAAGGCTTGGGGTTCAATTTCCACCTGCTGTGTGTGCCATATGTCCATGGTTATAGGTGGATGTCTCTGTCATTCTACCCCAGGGCAGGTGTGGCTACAGAGTTAGCTTACCACAATCGATATGTGACTGGGAGCTGAATCAATAAATTACTTGTTTGTAAAGTATTTAAAACAAATTCAAATCAAGACATTTCACCCTTTCATGAAAAATTGTAACTCTTTGTTTGGTTGGAGCAACAATTATGTAACATTACTGATTTGTGTGTTTCTTTCAGCTATCCGATTCCTCTTCCTGTACCTCTCTACACTCCACGGACACCAGCTCATCCACGACCAGTGTTTCCATGACGCCCGCATCTCCCTCTCATTCCGGTCATCCCTGCACTCACCGCCGTTCTGTATCCCTCATTCCCATCTCTCCTTGTTCTCCCAGTCAGACTTTAACCTACAACATACAAGCCCAGGACGCATGCATCATCAGAGTGAGCCTGGAGAATGGCAACGGCAACCTTTACAAAAGCATACTGGTACATATCTACTCCAAAGATGCAGTTTTACATTGTGTACATATTTGAAAAAACAAAATTCTAAATGTCATTTCTTTGTTTCTCACCCAGTTGACCAATCAAGATAAGACTCCAGCTGTGATTGCTCGAGCCATGGCAAAACACAACCTGGAGGAAGAGCCAGAGGAGGGATATGAGCTGGTGCAAGTCATTTCTGATGACAAAGGTAAAAACAAGAGAGAAAGAAAAAAGAAAAATCCAAAGGCACCAAAAGATCTGTGCTAAAACATTAATCGTATTAGTAATGATGAGTGAATGGTGCCCCGATCTTTATTCAAACCAGAGATCTTCTAGTTTAAGGGTAAATGCTTCATCAACTGAGCCACAAAACCTTCATATCAATAAAGAATTTTTCACCTAAAACACACTAACACCCAGAAGTCTTTGTTTACATACTGACATCTTGAGGCTCAGTCTAAAAGTCAATCTTAAAAATAAATTATAATTTATATATAAATAATTATAATTACTTGGATCAATTTGATTGAGTTATTAATCCTGCAATAACTCCAAAAGTTTTAACCAGATCATTTTCATTCCTTTTATCCAGACACACCCTACCTGCCATTCCAAATACGCCACTATTTAACATTTTATTTATTTATTTAACAATACCAGTAATGTATTCTTAACTAATGGCAAATGTGGTACTAAAATGCTGCAGCAGAACACAAACTTATTTAAACATTTTTTAATTTTTTGCCATTTTTGTTTCAGGATTTTAAAGGGCCTCTACAATCCGATTATAGTTTTGACTGGGACAGGATCCTTCAAGCTCAGGGTGACACTGGGGTCTTCCTCCAGTACACTCACGCTCGACTCTGCAGGTCTGCATTACAACTACTCTCATTTTTGTCATGTACAGGGAGGAGACTGGGATTGCTTCATTTTCATTTGACATGCCTTGTGCCTTAAAGGGTGTGTGCACGTGATTACATTTACTTTCTGTTATTTGTTTACTTATTTACAAGTTAAAAATGTTCTTCAATCGGATGTGCAGTTATTATGTAGAACATGCTGCTCAGTTTTAATGGAGCCACACCTTAGGCAGAGATTAACCACATAACTTTAGAATAAACGGCTGTAATAATTGAAACTTATTTAAAGTGATCTAGTTTTTAAGCATTTTGTGTGTGTATTGATGTGTATATTGTATGCTTTAGGATATGACATTGATTTTATGGCCTTTTATGAACATTTTCAAACCAAGAACCACCTCAGAAAGTATTTAGCTTTACAAAAACTTCTTTACCTAACTAAAGGCAGTCTGAATTAAAACAAAACAGGACTAAACTGGGACTAAACATGGTCTGAATCAGGACCACAAGTACCAAGACCAAACCAGGACTAAACATGTTCTAAAGTAGGATTAAATCTGACTGAAACCAACAGAGCTCGATGATATAACTGCATGCATTACTTGATCATAGATGATTCCTTTTACAATATGTTTTAGTCGATAAAATTGGCTTTTGTTTTACAGCTTGATACAGAAGAATGAAAATTTTGAGTCAGCTCAATTTGACCCCTCTCTCTTGAACGCACAGTCTGCCATTTCCATCATCCAGCACCTCCTTCGGTAAACCTCGTGTCATATCCAGAACAATACAAGTATCAAGTGTCAATGTTAGCTTTCTAATTCAAATAACTTTATTGGTTTAGCTACGATGAAGTATTGTACCAGTCGTCTCAAGATCTGCAACCCAAACATCTGGTTAATTTTTTATTGAAGTTGTGGTATGTCAGACACTTTCTACTGTTTGTCTAACGCAGTGCATTTCTCATTATTATAGTATGTGTCATAATTGCGTTCATAAGAAAATAATACCCTATATTTTGGTCATTTTTGCAGCCACTTAACAGCCACAGCACATAGAGAATTGCCAGTGAAAGGAAGTCCAGTAGAGTTGGCACAGGTAATAAAAAAGTACTTTACTTGTACTCTGTAAATAATGTATTAAATATTATGGCATCTTTAGATTTCCCATTACAGATTATTATTTGACTAAAATGTATAGATTAGCTGAATGAATTGAAGCACAGTTGGTAAGATAAATGGGACATAATCCAGAATTTTATTTTCAGTTGAAAATATCTCATATTTTGCAGGCAAGAATACGACTGTTTAAAGGAGCGTGTTCGGTTCTGGCAAATGGGATGCAACTCCTTGGCATCACACCAGTCAATAAAATGTGAATGCATGTGCTGAATCAATGTCATGATATGTACATGTGAGACACAACATATTATTTATGATCCTGTGTTAAAGACTCCATTATAAGGAGCTGAGATATTTGAGATCCCATTATAGGATACAATAGGCACAGTCCAGTTCAACATGCTTCTCCAGCACTAACTGAAGACCACTCAAGGCGTGACTACCTTAAAAACATGTACAAAATTTAGATTAAAACTGCAGGCAAAATAAAACATTACAAAACATTACATCATTAACTTAACAGTTCTATAGAGCACTCAAATCCCATCTGTGTGAATTTGTCTTGAAACATTAAGAGTCATTGCCCTAAATGCCCAACATCTAGAAGCACCAAGGTCTTCATAGCTGATCATCTCAAGGCAGTCCAATGTGTTGAAGTCTTTTTCTTTGTGAAGGTCATAAAGTTACACAGTAATAAGCTTCTCTTTGAGTTCTTTATCGACATCTTGTTTAGGCAGCTTAGATGTGTCCTGTTTTGGTAGGCCATACAAGTAAATGGAGACGCATACAAGGAGGGCACCAGAGGCAAATGTGATAGCTGCAAGAGAAAAAAGTAAACCTTGAATGACTGGTTTGTAAGCATTGAAGCCTGGTAAAGATGACCTAGACATAGTTTTGAAAGATGAAAAGTGAGTGATGTGTATGTTAACTACAGCATCGGTCTGTCAAGTAGGTAAAAGAAAAGATTTATGAACAAAGTCTAGGGTAAATAGTGGTAGACAAAGCAGAACATACTTATCTGTAGACCAAACAATATGACCGAGGCCACAGTGGAGATGACAATGGCCGCTGCTGCAGAAAAACCCTTCATGATATTGTCTGTGTATTTGACCACAACCGACGTGTAAAGTCCACCCACACTGGCCAAGACTGAAAACCAACACAAAAGAAAGCATTCTATAAAGCATTTTGTTTCATTTTTGTTTCACAGAGATGTGTCGGCCATACCGCTCCTACAGACTGTCAGAATCAACACCATATAGGATTCTTTATCTTAAATATTTATTAATTTAAAAATGGTTGTTAGAGGGCAGCTGTTGCTATATCTGCTTAAGGTCAGAGATGGTGTACTCAATCCAATTCCACTATCAATGTATTTGAAGAGTGGTAAAGTATGAGAGCTCAGAGATCCCCATGTAGCCTTCTTTAATTGTGTTTATATATTTAAATGTATAACCTTGTGAGACAGGACTTCCCATATTATTTATTGTGCCAATTTTTATATTAACAGTTTTGTCTTTATTTCAATCACATTTTCATTTTGCTTTTCCAATTTGATTTTAAAACAAATCGTATTTTCACATACCACTTAAAACGCCCATATTACTTACATACTACAAAGCAGACCCAGGGCGTGTATCCAAAGAAGAAGCCTTTCTCCATGATTTTCTCTCCCTCGGTCATGTACACGCCGATGAGTGTTACCACAATCCCAGAAATATACATTTGAATGTTCCTCACCCACAGAGAGGTGTCAGAGCTTTTTAGGACCTTTTCAAAATAAACTCCTAAAGCATAATAAAAGAAAACAATATTAAGAAAACATTACAAACTTCACATGATATTGCAGTGACGCAATACTATCAACGCAAATTATTACTATCAATCTTTAGACAATATATGACAATGTAGTTGGACTTGCCTGCAAATCCAGAGCAAAGGACGGCGATAGCAACTGCCATGAATCCAAGCAATGGGTTTTGTTCAATCTTAAAATAGATAAAATACAGTAATTTATCAGATATGAATAAAACTAAGCTGTATAAAAATGTATTGTTATCATGTTATAAGCAAACTCCAAAAACTAAATGTATTCCTGTATTGTAATAGTTGTTTGCAGTCCAAAATATTGTGTCCTCAAATTTATAAAAAGCCTGATTTAGTCTTGATTTTGTCCTCTTTTGAGATTTGGTTCAGACCTGGTTTAGTCCCAGTTTTGATGAGTAGGTCCAACGCTTTGTACAGTATCTCTTTCAATTTCTAATATCATTGCAGCATGAGTAATAACTGTATGTATCACACTTATAATAGCACTTAAACATGTCCTTAACCTCACCTGAACCTTAGTGGCTTCTGCGGGCTTCCATTGAACCATAGTTACACCAAAACAAAGCATGAAGACAGAGAACCACTGGAGTCGATTCAGAGATCGATTCAACATTAGGACGGTACACAGCGCCGTGCATGGGATCTTCAATTGATATGTCACCTTAACAACAAAAACAAGTCAGACCAGATATTGATATTATCACAACAGGACAACACTGGTGTAACCTGACTTTGATATATAGTACTCTGAGGTACCTGATAAACTGCTGCATCAAGGTTACTTAGGGCCAGAAAAGCCATGTTGTTCTGAATGGCGTACACAACGGAGGGAACACTGAGTTTGAGGAGCTCTTTAGGGCTGGACAAGATGTGTTCTGCTAATGAATTTTTCAACCTGTTGGGACTCCCAGTTTCTCTGCAAAAAATTAAAAAAGCAATAAGAAGCCAGGAAAAAAATACATCAAATGTAAACAATAGTGTAAAAGGTACCAGTTTGTTTTTCAAAATTGACATTGTTTGAAATCTCAGGACTACACAGGAATAATATGTTCAAGTAGGGCTAGACAATATGAGAAAGTTGAACAGCAAAACCTATAAATGCTTTTCCCCCGCTGAAAATCCAAAGCATGGATAAATATCACCTAGACACGTTTTTAAGTGTTTAGACTTGTCTTATAATATTACCAGTAATTATGAACACAAGCAATTACACAGAAAGCCATAACTAAACTTAGCCATACGGTATACTAATGTACATAAGTAGAGTTTAGAGTAGATTTAAGTAGAGTACAGTAAATAAACCATACTGAGGATCTTTTGTCACGTCCTTAAATAGCACTCCTGTGTCACTTTGTTTTACTTAAATCCAGTAGTTAATTGTGGCACTTACTTTGCAAGCATCCCCATACTGAGTATTAATTTGATGACCTCTGTTAGACACACTGCTGTCGTGGAGAAGTACATATCTCCGGTTGTAATAGTCCGTGTATATCGCAGTGCCACTGTGTATGTGGCTGCCACCAGTGTCATTACCGTCAGGCAGTACAGTTTGAACCCCACGCTCACATTTTCTATAAAGACAAAGTTGAGAAAACCCCTTCATTTATTTAATTAAGAACCTTGGCTAAAAGAAAAGTATACGTTTTTATTTGATTTAAAAGGCATGCTAAGTAGTAAATTGAAGGCCAATGCTATATGAAAAATGAGTCAAATTATAAGAGGCAATTCAATCACTTCTTGTACAGCATTCATACAGAAGCGGTTCAAGCTAATGATGTGGCTAACAGCTAATATGATAACACGTTAGTATCTTACCCGCCATTGCTGCTCTTTCCTGTGCGGTTGTGGGTATGGAGAAGGAAATCTTTCCCGTGCGGGTTACATGTCATATAGCTCAGCTGTTTTATATGGTTTCTGGACTAAGAATGTCGCCTGACCTGAACCTAATTTAGGCGTCACTTCTTAGGCTACATCTGGCTTTAACCATGGTTTTCACTCATGTGATACTACATTTCCCACAATGCACTGCGACAGGAGGAGCTATATAAATGGAAGGGTGAGTTTGATGTTCAGAGTGTGACAGGCGGGCGGAGCGCATTTAGAGCATGGATCAAGTTTGAATACATCCATGATCCAGAGAAATAAAACAGCGTGGTGCAACGGTTGCAGCTGGATCTATATTACGTTACTATTACATCTGAAAGATTTTCTGGTCCTAACATACAAAACAAAAGGGGCAGATAGGCACTGAGGGGGGTGCAACTGGTGACATGTGAGGGGGTCCCAGGTGCAAATCTTTCCATTTGTCACTGCGGCAAATTTTACTTCGACACTTGAGATTTTAGTTAATGTAATGTTTATAATCTAAGACAGCAAAAGAGCTTTACAATTTCATATTTCTAGTGAACAGACCACCAACTTTACTGAATTTTTGTTTTTGTTGTGATACAGAAGGAAACTCGAAAACGTATTTGCCTTTTATTTTGACAGAAACAAAATACACATTATAAGGCAAACAAGGCAAGCAAACGAGTGAATGAAAATAAAATTGAACATTCCAAAAGTCAATAAATTAGGTACAGAATTTAAAGAAGCTGACAACTTACACAAACACAAATTGTATATTTTTGCTACATAAATCACCATCTTAATGAATTGTATGACCACTGTTTGATAACGTATAATATTTTTCTTTATGGGACAGCATTAAAATAAAAGTTTAATATGTATTTGAGGTGGCTTTCCAGCTTCATGTAACATTGCACAGTAGCTTTCTGAGGAATATTTTGCAGCAAATTAATCCTATTGTAACTAGCCTACTGGCAGTCATTGCCTCCTGAAGCTAATAAGCCATTCTGCCTCTCACTATGATCAACATAATCCTAGCTTTACTTCCCATGAAGGACAAGGAAGTTTGAGCCCCTTCTTTTTGACAGTGAAAGTTTTACCACATTGACAGCCTGGAGATTTTGAAGGGATTGAGAAGATGCTGACAAATGGGAAAGGATTTACAGTACTATTTCTTGTCTCAACTCCCTAAAAAGCCCCCCAATCTGTGATCTTACGGTTTTATTGTGGTACTTAATGAACGTGTTACACAGTCCATATATTGTAAGCCCATGCATTGCTCTGAAGGGGAAGCATGGATTAAACATAGTCGGTAAAGATGTTTATAATCTTCATACTGTACATCTCAGGAGCTGTCAGAGGGTACATGCTCGAAGCCCTCGCTCTCCCTCACTAGCGCCCTCTCAAGGATGACCCGGCCCTCTTTGTAGCGCTGGCTCTCCTCAGTGGCGAACTCATACATCCAGCCCAGTTTACTGTTGCAGTTTTTGCAGCTGACATCCCGCACCATGTGTCGCCCGGTCAACATTACTCTGTCCTGGACCTCACTGTGTTGTAAATTCACCACCTGCAGGTAAAACACGCACAGTGTTATTCATAGTGTTAGTTAGTAGCAGACTCCAGTGTAGAGTCCACACCAACATTTTTATCCATGCATTAATGATTTTTACCTTTTAGTTTTGATCCAATTCTACCATTTAATTTTACTATAATGAAATAGTCCTGTGAACATTTAATGTAAAATATCCATGAAAAAATATACTAAGTTAAAGACAACTGTTTACTGTCTATATTGCACTATGTTCCTTCTTTGTTTACATGGGAGGGTGCTCTAGCCAGTGACAATTTACAGTCTGTAGAAGTTGCTTGCCTTAAACCAGTGTATAGAAAAAATACATGCTTTGTCAGTTGTAGGTGCAGTACCTTGTTGAACAGGAAGGCCCGACCTGTGGCCCCAGTGAATCTTGTCGAGATGAGTTCAGCTCGATTTGTCAAAATAGTGTCACAGTTTGCACAAGAGAAAAGGCGAGTCCCACCAATGTGATCCAAGAAGATACGGCCCATTTTTCCTGTGAAAAAGGAGCAAAGATGAGGTAATGTTAGGGTGTCATCACTATTACATAATTATATAAAAAAGTTACACCAATCTATACAATGTTCTCAAAAGCAACATTACTGGCAATATAGTTTACTTTGTACTGTACATAATGTGCTACGATCAAATGAACAAATGATGGGTATGTCGTAAGAACACAGACACATGCTTAAGAGTATTTAAAAAGATGCCGCAAAGTGAAAATGTGGGGGGTGGGTTCGTGGGCTTAAATCAAACAACATAAGATTTAATTTCTCTGGCACCCACTTGCTGTTTTGGTTGACAAAGTGTTTGCATATTCGTTTCTGGATGTGATATATCAATTTCTATTCATAATTATACTCATGTTTAGCCGCAGTATTATGCCATTACAAGGTTATGTAAAAGGTGCTTCACACATGACTATTGTTTAGCTTTAGCTTATTACAGGCCACTAACAACAACCTTTACAGAAGCCAAATGTCTCACCTCGACGCGGCCTCTTAAGCTCCCGGACACAGTCACGATGAATGGAGAGTTTACGGTTAAGGATTTTGGATATATATTTTTTTAATCTTTTGGTGTATTTCAGCGAAAAGTGACGCGTTGTCTGCGCTGTTGTTGTTGTAAACTCAGCCCAAAAAAAGATGAAAGTAAGCTAGCATAGTTTATAGCTTGGTTTCCTGTCAATATCTTTCAACATAAAAATCATGATCAAAATGTCTGATTGAAAATAGGAATAATCTGGATAAATATTGATCAAATTTAGCATATTAAAACAAAATGTGTTAAGTATGTGGATCATTTTCTTCAACACTCACCAAATGCAGTGACATTTCCTGATATGACATTGCTAAATATGTTAATGCCATTATTGTGAAAGGTATAGCCACACTAATTCCGGTCGTGCTATGATTGTTTATGTAGTTTTAAAACATGACCACTAGGGGGCGAAAGCCAGCAGGTTTGTGAGTTTTGCTAACTTAACTTAACCAGAGCTAAATGTTTAAATGATCTTGATTTATTAAAAACTGAAATCATTCTGGTTAACGAATTGATTTAGTGATTTTAGAAAAAACAAAAAATACAGGTTTGTACTGCGTATAATTAAGAGTAGCCTATCATTATTTTATATTGTCAATTGGTAAGCTATTAGTTATATTAATTTTGAAACTTCACTAATCATGCTGAATGAGTTACCACTAATGCCTTTTATATCCCTCTCACAAGACCCATTGTAGCTCATGCAAACTCATGAAGCCACAGTTAGTGGCTTTCATCTGGTTATTTATGTGGATGTCAAGACTATACTTTTGATTTTATAATAGATCCATGTTTTGCCCCTATTCCAAATGCCTGGATGGAGAGCAAGTAAATAGCTTGAGAAATAAATAGAATATTTTTAACAGATCCATTTTGTCCCATCAGATGATGCAACTTGAAGAATAAGCTACAGAATCTGCTTATACATTTAAGTTCTAAATATGCCAAACTTGCAGTAAGAAAAACATAATTTTACTCCACATTTGGTAATTTGGCTGCTGTTTTTTTTATTGCTGCTTTGGTAACCATGACTGATAAATAAATGAACAATCATAAACATGATTACTAGGCCTAAGGAAGACTACTGAATTGTTGCACATGTGAACAGCTAAGTCTGTTCAAAGATTAGCACGTATGAATTACATAAACTCAGGAGGGTCACCTGGAGTTAATGACCTTGGGTCGAGATAACAAACAATATAACAGCAGAGTATAACCTTATATTACTATTACAGCAATCAGCAAGGTGAATCTCTGGTCACTACTCTCTTCTGTAGCCTTCACAATCTGAATAATAAAAAGGAAACAATGAAGAAATCATTCCTCTTACCTGCAGACATTGGCCAAATATAAGTAGGCCTATATTAAAAGTATTGGTCTGTTTTTTGTGTGATTGAGTATGAGATCATAACATTGACCAATGGCTATTAGTAAGGTTTGTGGTATTAAGTATTGTTTTTTTTTACCTTTTTCTTCTACTTCTGTCCCTCACCTCTGTAATCAGAAAGATAAACAGAAGATAGTGACAGTTATTGGCGCAGTCTCATCATTATGTAAAACAGCATGATTTAAAATCAGATGTAGATCTATGTAACTTATTATCTCTACAAAGCGTCTTCGATTAACTTGTTGATTGGGGGAAAAAAAGTTTTTTTTTTTGTTGCAATGGGACTGAATGTCCAGTATAGCCTACATAATGGAATATTACATATAGTGTTCCTTTTTGCTCCTCCTATTGTATCTGATGATGCATGGTACTAGCCAATCATAGACCACAGTCACAAAGTGGTGATGGTTTATGATTATGGTGGGGGGCAAGTCAACATACATACCAAAATGGTAATATTTGTAAATATTACCATGTGGTTATGTTGTAATGTATTCAACTTCAACACCATATTGTGCATTTTTGTCCTTTTGAGATTTAGTATAACAAGAGAGACCATATATCATTTCAAATCTAGGATGGTTTTAGACACATAATTACAGTTGCATTAACCATCACTAATTATGGTTGATTCAAGACATGGTCATATCTCACTAGCTGTCACTTAGACTAAATATAATAGACTTTCATTAAGTGTTATCAGTGTCAAAGATTCACCATAAAACCTTTGAACAATAGCCCCTCCTCTGAGCAGGTTTATGACATGCACTGTACGGACAAGTATAACTGATCAAAGATATTTAGGAAGATCATAAGACTAAGAGGAGAGAGTGGACCATAGTGGACAGAGGCTATAGATGCATAAGGACTTACTCTGATCATAGGATGCTTCGTCAACTGGTTTTGGTCATAGTCCTGGGGCTCACATGGACAACAGGTTATTGACAAAATTGTATTGTAAATGCTCATGCTTCTATAATCGTACTTGGGATTCTGTTAAATTCTTCTTATAAAAATCTAGAAACAGGTATCTTATGAGTATTTTTCTCGTATAGCTTATAGGAATTCTAACTTGTTAAAGTTAGTTGCTACATAGTCTTAGAAAATGTTATTTGTTTGTGCATTATTAAGTTTAATGTCTTTCGTACATTTTCTGACATACAGTATGAGTCTCATAGTATTTTTACTTACAGTGACTTCGCTGCCATGCAACCAGATGTCTCCTTCTCCGTTTCCCCCGGCAACAGGTTAGTCCGACAGCACAGATATAAGTTTTACTAAAGAATTAAAAACTTATCTAAACATATAATTTATTTTACAGTAAACAGCGTTCGTCCCTCTGATGTGTCTGTGCTCACCTCTGTTGGAGTGGACATACACAGGTCTGCTACACATTTGCAACAACATTTGTAATATAAGTAAGACAAAGTGAATTAAAGTAGAAGTAAATTATGAATTTGAAATAAAGTGAATATAGTGTTGTATGTAAAAAAAGAAAGTAGTGCTTATTGCAAAAGATACTTTCTACAGTATTATGGTACTGTGATTTATC
>JAVQKG010157554.1:0-15165 GCA_036025885.1 Hypseleotris bucephala | reverse complement strand
CAGTTTATTTTTGTTATCGTGATATTACCATGCTGTAAAGTTAAGTGGGACCCAACGGTTTTATGCTAGTGTTATGAATGACACATCACAAAATGCCAAGTGAGTGAAAACTATATTTTTGCCTATTTGCAATGAACTATATTCAGTGGGTTTAGCTACAAACCACAATAAATGACAAAATGCTACTAAAATGCAATATTTCTATCACCCGTTTCATCTTACCCTACAATACTGACAGTGTATAATTCCAAAAGTGAAATATCCCTAACTTTTTGTGATTTTTACGGTATGTACATTAGTATGGTAGTGGAAGTGCATGTTTGAAGGGAAACTGTTCACATGAATGAATTTAGATGTTTCTTCTGAATGCTCACCTAAGAACAAATCCGTCTACATTTGCAGTACTGTATATAATATTTTAAAGACATATGGACTTCAGTTGTAACATATTTTTTTGTATTTTTAATGATTGCCTAAAATAAATAAATAAATAAATAAATAAATCACCTCGACAAATGTCACACTGTAGCTTGTACTATTTACCATAAAAACATGTGCATTATTCAGTGCTGTGGGCCACACTTCCCCATATTCCAAACACACACAGCAATGCACTATGCCCGAGGTAGTTGTCATAACATGCTTCCTCTGATGGACTGATGGCTCATTAATAGACAGCTCACAGCAAAAAGCACAGTGTTACCTCTCCAACTGTTACTGGACCTATAGGTGACAAAACAAACAAGTACTTCTCTATTTAGTGTATGCACATGTAGTGTGTAGGCTGGGTTATTAAGGACAACATATACACTTTAATAAATAAGATGGTGGTTGGTTATGAAAGTAAAGTACTTTTTACTATTTTTATGTGTGTCATTATTCAATTGAAATTATTCACACTTGCGTACCATCTTTAATTTTTTATATCATATAGTCAGAGGCACCACATGCTACAGTGAGTCCTAAATACTGGTTGTAACTAAAAAGGGGATTGGCAAAAAGTTTTTGGGTGGTCAAGGTTTTCCAGTCTCTTCAAAAGGTAGACATTTGTTGTAGTTTATGGGCATTATCAAAGGGACACCACATAAAAACAAAACCATAATGCAAATGGCACACACATTGGGTTGATGCTATTTGCCACAGCCGCCCGAGGGCAGGCTGACGGAGTGTGACACCACAATCACACATTCACATACAGAAAGATGGTTGTTTGTTGTCAGTTGTTTTCTTGTACATATGAACTTGCTTGGAGCAAGGATCAAACCTTCAACTTTCAAATTAGTATACATTTTTAAGCTGCTGCCCCAATATACTGTAAATCTAACACATAACGGCATCAAGTATGTAATTCCTCAAAATCAGAATATGTTTCTATTTTGTGTAGGATTATAAGGTATTGAGTTGTAATTCTATGAGGTTATAGCTGTTATAATTTATGTTCATTTTGTCTACAGTATGGCTGTCTTCTCAAAACAAGTAGGCCTACTATTCTAATGTTGATTATGTTGGTCTGTGTGTGTTCCTCTTCACAGTTCATGTAATATAAACTTGATGGAATAATGATTTAGATTTAAATTAGATTGAGATGTTCACTTTATTCTAATAACTATTGTTTAATTATCATTGTGGTAATTACATTGTGCTCATTAATTAGCTAAAACAGATCCACACAATGTTAATTGTCAGTCAGCACAGACTTAAATTAGTTCTACCATTTTTGTGCAGCTCCTCCCTTATATGCAATTAACTGACCCATTAAATGCATTATTAACACTTACACATCTGCAATTGTGTTCGCCAATGCCCCAGCCAATCACTGCAAGGATCTGGAGAGCTGCACCAGACTGTGAAGGAGCTGAGACGAGGAAAGGAAGTAGGAAAGTAGACAAGGTATTATGATTGACAGTTGTCTGGCCCGTTGCCTGCTGAGGTTGTTCCCCCCCAACGTCTGCTATTATCAGCTCCAGAACTCGCCGATCGCCTTGGCAGGGGCCACCTCACCCCTCTCCCCGGGAGGATGCTGTCCCGTTGGGGAGGAGATGAATAGGGGTCTCCTCTCTCTCTCCATATGAGCCCACTGTGGACTCAGTACAGAAGCAGTGTATTTGGTCCACAACAACACGCCACAGATCTTCATCAAATACATGCAAGCGAAACACATCTGAAGCCTTTACAGCAGCACCAGCTCAGTTCTTTTAGGTTTCCTTTAGTCTACAATCCCAACTCCAAAAAATGCATTTTTAAAGATGCAATATATGATATGTAATATGCAAAAATGAACACAAGTTCAAAATTCTGCTGCTTTGTTGGCGGTAGAGAGATAAAAATAAACACCTAAAAACACATTTGTGTTCACAGACAATGACTTTTAGAAACCTGTGCAGTGAATTTTTTTTTTTTTTTTTTTATGCAGTGCAGCTCATAGAAGCTGACATGCTCTTTCAGTTGGTTTTAACATTATTGTTGCCCTGTCTCAATTTTTTGAGATGTGTTGCCAGCCACCATCAAATTCAGAATGAGCTGTTGTTAAATTTTATAAAATGGTAACATGCTCTAGTTTCTACTGTGTGAATAAAATAGATATTTTAAGAGATTTGCTGCTGCAAAGTACTTTTTTCGCATTAAACATTGATGAAAGTTAAAAATAGCAGTAATAAAAACATGTTCTGCATTAATTGTCCTGGGCATGTCAATTAAAAACTATTATGAGTATTTGAGTGACTAAGACTGAGTGAGCAGCTTGTCACGACATTTGTCCTTTCTCTCATCGTGTGAAAGAGCTGCGTGCATATCTCCGAGTTCATTTCTAAAGGAATGCAGACACCTCACAGTCAACACACAGGCAGCTGCTTACTGAGGCTGATTGGCATGTTCAATGTGCTGTGTGCTAACTCAGGTAAAACCCTCCATTCGGGCATGTGTGTGTGTTTGTGTGAGTGTGTGAGTGTTTGTGTGTGAAAAGACAGAGTGTGCAGGTGTCAATGGACAGCTTTATTAAATTTTCTTCTTTTGACAACAACCCTTTGGCAGTGGGCGTGGAGCAGCCTCTTGAGTCACTTTGCCATTTGCATGCGTTGTTCTTGTTTACATTTGGAAGTCACCAAGAGGGGAAGTCTTCAAAATCATGTAACTCCCATGTCGAATATTATCATATCAAGGGCATGAGCATAACCAATGAGTTTTTGATTGACACTTTGAAAATACTATAGACAACCTTGGTTTATACTGAAGCCATACTAAACAGCATTAAATCAGCTAAAAACACACACAAAAAAAACTGTTTTTGAGCCGGATTCGAACTCATAACACCAGGACGAGTACTGTAGGCTCTGTATATGGGCTGCGTGCTCTACTGACTGAGCTAAACCACAGCCAATAATGGTCATTTATCAATTTTCTTCACCACAAAGGCCCAGTAACGAAACAAATGATTAGTTTTAGAGGATTCTCCAATTTTATGTATTTTTTTCACTTTAAAGGCAACATTTTCCTTACTCATATAGACCTATATCTTACATGACACATAAGTCAATGTGGATTAATTATAAATACATGCAATACTACATAAACTACAATCACATAGTCTAATGTTGTGGGACAAATAGCTTATTATTGTCTTTAGGTTCTGGAATCTGGAACTCTTAACCCCAATTTATTAGAACCAGATGCAGAATTGGCACAATGTATTACGAACATTATACACCATTGAAATGCCAACATGGTGGCCTATTCCGACTACTGGGTGAGCTAAATACAGAGAAAATAGTATTCAAAGTGACAAATTGTCTCACCTTCAGCATTTGTGATGTATTATTTGACCATATTTGGACCAGACCTTTTTCCACGTGCACCAATACATATGCACACAGTCACACACTTCACATCTTCACTCTCAATTTAACCCTGTTGTGTGATGGGGGCCCCATAGTTAGGCTCCTTGCGGGTGCTAATGGCCAATGGAGCAGATATCGTAAATGAGTGATCAATCTAGTTGCTTTGCCGTCACCGCCACACATTAGCCATTCATACGGATTCAGTCCACTTGCTCAAGCAGAAGATTCAGATGCATATTTAATGTTTATCTTTTACAGATCTCTTTTAGAGGCAGTCCTAAAGGGGATGGTTCTTTGAGAAAAAGGTGATAAAGTCTTGTGTGAAGCCCCGGTGCACCTAGCTGGCAAAAATCAAAGGGGAGATTCGTCAGAAGTAGATCAATTTTATTAACGGCTACCGGATTATAATACAGTAATTATTATGATCCGTGCAAAGTAAGTGAGTAACGTTTTGCCTAAATGTGTCACTTTAATGGGGGTCCCAAAAAAGTGGTGCAAGATAAAAGTGAGCTAATGCACCTTCATGCCAGCATGGAGGAGAGTGACCGTGCGACAGCTGAGAAGAGTGTCTGCTTTTAAATGCCTCATTCATGCACCTGTCACAGCTCTTTCCTCATGTACTCATCACTGTTTATCAAAATTACTCCTGACACAAGACATTGACTGGGTTTGTGCGCAAACAGATTGACTTTCAATGTATTTTAAAGGTTTGTACAAGCATGCAAGATCCCTTTTGTGTGCAGATAGTGTATATCAGTCACATACACTTAGCTAGATTCAATATGGCATGTCACTCAAATAAAAAACATTTGGACCAGTAAGACTGCACAATGTTAGCTGCAATCACTATTTTCAGTGTGCAACATTATGATAATATTAGGGTAGGATTTTTGACATAGTAAACTCAAACTATAAATGTATGCATATAAAAAAGGGACTAAATTAGATCCAAATCAAGTCAAAACCAGGACTTAATCGAGGCTAAATCAGGCTTTAATTAGGACTAAGAGTGGAGATTGAATTAGACCTGTTTACATTAAACACAGATATGACATAATGAGATATTCCCACAATAGGAAAATTGCTAAAAATATTTTTGTCAACAAAACAGAATTTATTTGATTAGAAAATTATCAACAAATTATCTTATCTATTTATGTATTTATGTGTTTGTTTGTTTACGTGTTTATTTATTATTTATTTGTTTATTTATTGTGACATGAACGTTGCTTCTAAAATGATGAGGATGAACTGCCATACACGTCAGCGCTGTAGACAAAGGAGGATCACTACAAATCTTCAGGACTATCCTGGTATTGTACTGAATGCATTTGCCATATATCCAGCATTTCAGAGAGCTTGACTCAAATTGCAGCATCATGCATCCCAAGTCACCCGAACAAAGTCTGAAAGCAGGTTTCAGGCAAGGCTGGTTCCAATTCAACTGTGATAAATGGGTAGAAAAGACAATCAGTGCACACCATGACATAGTGCAAACTGCTGTCAGACAGACGCTATACCAGGAACTCAGGTTCAGACTTAATCCTGGAGCTAATCTGAGAAAAAGAGGGCCAGATTAATATTCAGTGAAAAAATACTAATTGTTTTAGAGGATATTGGATGATTACTACAGGTATTTTTTTCATTATCACGTTAATAAATTGGACTTCTTCCCCTTTACCAAACCTCCTTGGCGCACTGTCTAAGTGCCATTTGCTGCTGACAGACAATGGTAAAGTGCGTGCTTGGCTGGCTAAAGGGCTTGTGAATAGGGCAGGCTGTTTTATGTGTTTCTGTTGTATTGTTGTGGCAAATGTGTACATGTGTCCACGATTCACTGTCTCTGAAGGTTGCCAAGTCACAGCAGGGGAGTGCCCACTTTGCACTTCTTTCTCTTCTGGATACAATAATCACTTAATTGTGTACTGATCACTTGTACACATTGTGAGGACATTTGATTTTGTGCAGCAGCAGAAGATGGACTGGATTGCATAACTATAAATGTGGTTTTATTTTAATGATATAGTACGTTTAGGGTGATTTGGTGACATTTGTAGAAGATCCAGTTTTAATCCCGATCCAGGAGAGGCCTGTAGCTCTTTTCCACTTTTAGTTTGTTCTGTATTATTCCTATGTTACAACAAAACAACACTTTGGGTACAATCCATAAATTACATTTAGAGGGACAATTTCTTAATTCAATTAGAGAGGGGAAAAAACGAATTTTCTTTTTTCTAAATCTTAGAAAAGAAATAACTAAAGTGAGATTTTTTTCATTCATTACTGCACTAAGCAACTTGTCTCCAAATTAAAGATTTTATATTAAAAAAAACTATACTGATGTCCGCAGTATTTTCAATAATATTTTTGCCTAACAATATACATGTAGTACTACCACTGAAGTAACACTTATTGGTTAGTGGTGCAATAAAAAGTATAACAAAAAATATTGTTTAGCATTTGTTGTTGTTAACGTGCGGACACTTGATTAAGATGGCAACACTGCCACCTAGGGGTTTGTTACAGAATGACTGGAAAGATCGAAAAGCAGGACCTCTTTATTTTATTTGAACTGGCAGCAAAACTTACAGTAATAATAAAAATCAAATCAAAGCATGTTATTTTAGTGTACATGTTATTTTAACAACTAACCCATCTGGTCTGCAGAAGCAGTGTAGTCCTCTATGACCTGCTCCCATTTACTGCTACAGACTCTGAACCCTACAGTGAATAAATGAGCAGGCCTCACCTGTGAACCAGAAATGGCCCTCTCAGGTGGGACCTGTTTTGACCTGTTGCCGTAGGGACAGTGATGTGAAAGGTGAATGGGAGTGTCCATCTGGTGCCTACTGTATACATGTAAGGGCATTTGCAACAATAATTCTGTAGCAATGTACACATGCTTGATGTCTGCCAGTGATTGCTGAAAAGTGTAATAATAGTGTAATATGTGATTTATTTTTCATCACCAGATTGACAACATAATTATGTTCACAATCAAGTTTAAGTTCATTGTGCAATTTTTTCATTTTTTAAATACAGTTAGTCGACTGACCAGACCAGATCAAAAAGGAAAAATAAGCCAACTCTTTTGACAATGACAATAATGCAATCCTGTGTTTGTTGCAGTCAAAGGTCAGAGGCTTTCACATTAGTAACCAACACAGTCATAACAAAATCACACAGACCAGTCAGAACAAAAACATCCACTCGCTTCGACAGGAACTGACCTTTGGTGTCCCACAATGTGCAGGTTTGTGACTGTATCATCTACACACAAGAGTACCAAACCATGGGCATGCACACACACCCTTCCACCTCTTGGGACCATGTAAAAAATCTAATTGGTATTTTAAATTGGTTTACAGCCTGGGGGGCCCCGTTTGGCTGTGTGCGGGTTGTTGTTGTGTGCTGCTTGGTCCCTCTAAGGTCATTTGGAAAGTGCTTGTTTAGGGATGAGTGATTAGCCGAGATGTCCAGGGGCAGGCTACTCATCTGGGGCTTCCTAGAAAGGCGGCACTAAACCTGCTTCTGTGGCACTGCCTTAATACAGTGAGGCTCGGGGGTTGTCCTGTACATTTAGGAAGGGAGTCTGCAGCCCTTCCCGTTCATGTAGTTTTTATCATAGCAAATTATATTTACACAAACAAAACAAAAAAAACATATTATGATCATTATAAAGTAATGGCCAAATAGCAGTAATTCAATTCATTCTGAACTAAGCCCGATCTGGTTTGGACCTATATTAGAACTGGTTTAATCGATTCATCCCTAGTGTTTAACCAGAACTACTATGTGACTAATAAATTAAACCTTAATGAAATTACATTTTTTTCATGTGTATATTGTGTAATTTGCACATTCCCCACATACCTATGGGATCTATGTGGTTAATGGTTTAATAATACCAATTTGTGGAGGATTACATTATTAACTTTTTAGCAAGATTTTATTTATTTATGGCAGGTCCCTGGTTTGTTGAGTATACAATAAAAAATATATGTATAAATATATTTGGAGACTGTATGTAACATTTAAGTCCTGTTTAACACTATGAGGACATTATTCAGTAATATATATAAAAAAAGGGAAGCACAGATTTGCATTCGTTTTCAAAGACAAGCCCCACTGTAGTGGCCCATAATCCTACAGTTTGGGCCTTACTGTACACCAAGAAATTTGTTACCGCATTTAAATGACAACATTGAACATTACATCCCATTGTAACAAAGTCCTCTCCTGACCCTGACATCCAATTTACCAAACACCAGTTTAAAGTCCTGTTGACAAGAAGCAGGAAGCGCGAAGAGAAAGAGGATATGACATGAGCAGAAATCGTCTCCTTCTGTTCCTTGTCACTCCACATTATTGAAGACTTACCCAACATGCACCTGGGGGAATCACTGTCTGTCCACCCCAGTCTCATGTAGCCCTGTCTGTGATAATACACATACACACACATACACAAAAGAACACACAATTTACTCTTCTTTCTTCTTCCTCCATCCTTTTTTTGATCAAATGGCTTCCCACCATATTCCCTTTTGTGTTTTGTTTTTATTTTTTCCTAGCCTAACTGTCCAGTATGTATGTCAGCATGTGCATCTTTCTACATATGTGTACATGTGTGAGCAGATGTTTGCCTGGGGCGCTCTCGCATGTCAGCCCTGATAGCTCAATAGAGAATGTGGGACAAACTTAATATTACAAAAGGAGAACTTTGCATTGAGATGTATTCAGCAGCAGACATAGTGAATAACTAATAACACACACCGCAGTCAGTTCGTCTCCATCAAATTGCGCTGGCCTCATTTTCCTCTGGACTATTCATTACATGACAATTTATTCTAATTTGCATTATTTCTACGTGTTCAAGGAGGAGGAAAAATACATCTGTTAATAGTGCCGAGCCCTTGATAGTGTCTCAGCAGAATGGGGTTTTCATCTCTATCTGATATTAATAAGTCTGTATAGTTATTACATTTATACATTTTACCTCACAAAGCCAGCATACCTCAGTGCACACCAAATATATTTTGTCAAACTCTTTAATGGTAATTTAATGAAGCGTGACCTTTGCATGACAATTAATGCTGGATGTATTTTCACTAATGTTCATTTATTACTTGGTATCATTTGTTCCTTGTCTGCAGATCCTCTTCTTCATTTGTTAGTTAGGGGCAGCAAGACAAAGAGCCGTACGTCCACTTCCTGGAACAGTGCAGATATCAGATCATAATGAAGATGTTTATAAAAAATAAATAGACACTGCATTTTGGTCAGGCGTGACTCTGATGAAATAGAGGTGCAGAAAAATGCATAGTAACAATGTATGATTTTAAAATGTGCATTGTTTTTCATGGTTAGGGTATAAAAGTTTCTGTCTTGTCCACAAGTAAACATTACAATCTGAAACTAAAAACTTTTATTTTTCTGTCCTTGCACTTTTCTGTCTTTGTTTCAAAATAAATTATCACTTTATAATATGACAAACCAAATTACTATATACGTTGTTGGCTAATTCATGGGCAAAACAAGTTGGTGTACTCTTTGTGCCTGTCCCAAACTTGGAAAAATAAAGGCGGTGTAAAATGTATATGTCAAATAACGGGCTGAAGATGCATGAAACATCTCAATTATATGACTAGATTTCATGAATGTTGTTAAGTAGGTAGTGCATAGCTGATGTATTCTTCTAACTGTCCTGTACATTGTATTGCATTTACATATGTTCTTAAACTTTCCTTTTTGATCATGAGAATAAGCAACTAGTATTGTTGTTATTTTTTTCCTGGCCCAAGTGAGACAGTCATCACAAGATCTTCACAAATCTCCCATTTCCTCATGTTTCTTCCCAACATTTCTCCTGCTGCCTCGTCTCACTCTGTTTCTAGTTTATCATACATCCCCCTCTTGCTGGGATCAGTGGGGCCATCACGCGCACACCTTTGATGTCTCCCGGAGTTAAGCTGGTTTTGAAGTCAGATTAGCCAATTGTAAACACCCTTTTAGACCTTCAGACTCTCCCCGCAGAACGAGGGAGCGAGGCCCGGCCGGTGAAAAAAGTGAACGAGTTGTGGGATTAACCCATACACTGCGGAACAAAGGTTAAGGCCATCTCAAACCACGCAACATATCGCTGTGTGTAAAAAACATAGACTTAAAGGTGATGCACTCACTTATCACCTGCTTCTACCCCTGTCCCGACATTTTCAGTTCAGTTTGATCGTGCTCTGGAACTTTATGTAAAATACACAGTGGCCACATACACAGACATCACAGCAGAACTCAAATTGTCTAGATGTTTGTAAAAGAAATATTTTACATTTACTTTAAAATACACAGGAAAAAATCTCACATGGACTATTTAACAAGTATATTCAGAACACTGTATTAAAAAAGTTTGTGTGAGTTGAATTCACATCCTTTAGTTGGACTGAAGTAAACTGACAATGACAGAGATTCCTTGTGAATGGTTACTATGCAAATTGTAATCAATATGTTAATTTACCAACCTGACGTCTCTCTTTTAATGAAGAGATGCTATTCTCAAATACTGTATTGGAAGTGTCTACTGGAGCAAAAAAACTGCCCTGAACTGGCTAATTCTGTAAATGGGATCAGTGTTTGCAGACATTTTAAGTATTATTTGTTTTAATTGCCACACATATTAATATTAGTTGAGTTAAAACTTTTAGACTAAGTAACTCTTATTTATTAGTATAAGTAACTTCTTTTTAATATGACGCTCCATTGGGTTTTACAGTGCTCACACACAGATATAGATACATAGAAGTTCACGTGTATGCAGAAAGGGCAGTGTTTTTCAGTCTGAAGCCCGTCTGTCTCTTTCACATTCCATTAGTTCCTGGAGCTACATCAGAGGGCAGAGGGAGCATACAGACATTCCTGCAAGACGCAGATGTCAGGATCAAAAGTCGGCCTGACTCCTGTACGCAGCAGGGGAGGAAGACAAGAGAGGGAAGAAGCTGAAGAAAAAAACAATTGCAACCTATGATGGGCAAGTTTTTGAACATCCTCACTTGAGTGCTTCAAAAGATGCCCCTTTTCTCATGTTTTATCCTAACTATAAATAACCATGGTATAACATTGTGTTACACCCTTTTCCCACCAAGATTAAAAAAGTGAGTTGATAGAGTGTAATTCAGAAGGTAAATTATTCCACACTTTAGGGCCGGCAACAGCAATGGCACGATCACCCCAGTGTTTGTATGTGGTCAGTGTATTCAATGGTAACATTTATTACAATTGTACAGCTAAGGCTGGCTACACTTAATCATTTCCATAGGGAAACGTATCCTCTGCATTTGCACCATCCTTTCAGAACTGCAGTGGCAAACTGTCAAAGCAATGGGCGACTGCAGTTAAATCTTGAGCCAAGATCTTGTTTATGGGTTTGCGATGTAAAATAAACAGATGTACTACAGTTGTGTGGCAGTTGTGGGCTCAATTCTGGCCCACGAGTCACGACCCCATTATAAAAATTGTGGATCCAATGTAAAACATTGTGTCTCACAGTATACACGATTTAGATATTATACAAAATATGTATATACGACCATATCATGTGCATTTTCCACTAACGTTTCTTGTACCATTTCAGGGCTACTGTTACTTACTGCTCTCTTGCTGATGGGAATCTATGCACCATGCTGCCTACATCTTGTGCTGTGTTTTGGTTATTAAAAGGCATGGGACCAGATGGTATGACAGTGTGTCTATGGGGCAGTAGTAGTGAGGAGGGGTGGGGAGAAGTCCAGGTCTACACATTGGCTTCGGGCTTTTCCAGGACTGGCACAATCCCAACTGGGTCATGCATGCAAAGGCTTTCTCTTCTTCTCCTCCACAACCAAGAGCGCATCTGCCTCGTACATAGAAAATATTATATGTGTGTTAGATATTCAAGATACAGGCATAAAGATGGGGGTGCTGAATGAAGTATGAGCCAGCTTCTCGGCTGACGCTAAAGTCATTTCTGCATATGTTTCCTTTTGGGTCTCTGTCCCTCTGCTTTGATTATTTTCCATCTCATTTGATGTTTTTATTTATCTCCCATGTTCATCTCTTGTCAGGTGAGCAGCCAGGTGAACAAGTGATAAAGAGATGCTATTTCACAAAGAGATTACAGACTGCCACACCGTGTTGCTGTTGTTCCAGGGCCCTAACCATGGTCCTGGCCATAACCTTAACCAGTTTATTTTCTGACCCTAACCTTAACCACACACAGCAACCAATATAACACTCTAACCATGGCCCTAAACCTAACCAGTTAAAATCCTGCTAAAACCAACACCTTCAAGGTTGAAATCAGATCAACCAACATATTGATTTTAACCACCAACTTTTTATCTTTTTTTATTTTAATAAACACAACTATACATTGTCAAATTTTACAGTGCACAGTGAGAAGGGAAATAAACACAGAAAAAAGTGATGTGGGACTGGGAACAGAGAAGCAAGAGGGAGTCAAGATGGTGAAGGCAAAGTGTAGACATATGTGCAGGCCCGGTGAAGGTGATGGCAGAGGATAGGAGGGTAAACACTTGGGGCACCGCTATGAAGAACACATAGAAAGACAGAAGGACTTAAAAAGAGCCATAGGCCTCGAAAAGCTGTCACGACGACCAGTGAGAGAGGAAACTAAGTAGTGTCAAAAAACTGTGTGCCTCCAAGAAAGGGAAAACAGAGGAGCACAATTCAGGTGTGGATTTCTATTATGGCTTTTGTGTAAGTGGAAGACCATGGCAACAGTTGGGTGAAATAATACTAATAGACAATCAAATTGTGGGCATCAACTAGTGGATTGTGCTGCTGTCACTTGCAACAAAGTAAATTGAAAATTTTAAGGACAGAAGTATCCTGGCAACTAATTTTGTTGTCTTCAATCTCACCTCTTCCAGTAATTTGCCTAATGATACTTCCATTTTGGCAGGATTCCCTCAGCATTTATCAAGGTTTGGGACTGGCACAAGGAGCACACTGGGTTTGTGGGTTTATTGGATAAAAATATATCAAGCAAATTAATACAATAAAGTAAACAATGAAACAGATTGTGTGGCCTTGCAATGGCCAAAAATACAGCTAAAACCCCCAAATTTATCACTAAAATGTCTTTGTAGACCTCTTACTGACCTATTTGTCTACACAAACAAACAAACAATGCTTCAAAACAACATCTTTGTTTTATTACACTTTTAGCAGCAGGCCTGATGATGATGAAAGCCTGTCCGGAGCTTCTCCCACCTGTCCATGTGTAATCTCCACCTGCCGCTCCGAGAGGCAGAGGCCACTGATTACATTAGTCCTTGGAGGCCAGTCCGGATCAATACAGTCACACTTCAGTCCAATACTATCTCAGGCACTCACTAATGAGAGCTGCAGAAAGGCCAACAGAAAACAAAAAATAGGATAGTTCTGTTCTGTTGTTTATTTGTCAAGGGAGAAAACATTTTATAGATCTTTGTGTTCAATCCTACTGTCCACTGTTTGTTTTCAAAACATGTCAGATCAGTTTTGTTGTCTTATCTGACCACTGTTATGCCCATGATTGATGAGTTTATTTGTCCACAGACCTATTCTTGAGTTGTATCTGATTGCTCTGGTATAGTTTGTGTTTCTGCCAATCTCTCACTGTCCCATTGTCTATTACTACTCTCCATTTTTGGCTCTCTTTTTCTCTCTCACAAACACTGTTTAATGATGGTAATTTTCTACCCAGGTCCGAGTGTGAGCTGATGTGGTGAAGCTCTTGGCCCCCTGCTGTTCCTGATGAGGCATGATGGGAAATTACCCACAGCTCTCTGTTGTCAGACTGTAACTCACTGTTTGGTTGTAATAAGCAGGTGAACCCCTGCATGTGTGTGTTCTTGCACAAACACACACCTCAGATTGTGTGTGTATTGTGTGTATTAATTACACTGTGAGTGAGATAGTGACCACAGCTGTGTGGGCCACGCCCCGCTCTCTGGGTCACTCAGGTCATCTCCACCATAACAGCTATAACAGCTATAGTCCCGGCGCAGTCGGACACAATAATAGTTCTTCTTTTCTCTGGGCTGTGTTCAGATACCACTCAAACACTTCACTCTATCATCTATCACTTCCTCTCTCTCACTCAGATCTGCAGGTGCTGCTGTGAGTGGCCGCCTGCCGTGTATTGACTGATGTGGGCGAGGTGCAGGGCGTGCTGGGGCACTGGTGCTGGGTGAGAGGATGGTGCAGAGAAGGCAGTGGGAGGCTGCCCCTGTCACTGTGCTGTATCACCTCCATAGAGCTGCTGTCACCAGCAAATGGAGCTACACTGGACTCCTGGAGGAAGAGCCCCACTGGGTGCACTTTGAATCAGCCTGGGGCCAGTGGGAGACCGCAGGGTCTGTTTGATCAACATCAGTGGATGTGCACCAGAGGCTTAACTGCATGCAGTAAACACAGACACTGGGGCCATATGAGACCAATATAAAAACAATCAAATATATGTATCACTGTGGATGACAGAGGTATACTGTTGATGATCCCAGAGCCTGTGACAAGATTTGTGTCAATCTTCAAATGAAAAAAAAAAAATGCCATCAAAGGAATTTTTGCAGTGTAACAAAACAATGACTTTATTAAAACATGTCAAATAAAACATAAGCACTCAATGTTTTTGCTTCATATAAATGCTTTAAAACTAAAATTGACAACCAATTTGTCACAGAGTATCGGATGCTACAGGAGCATCCCTTATCTCATCAACTCTTTGCAACTTGCCTTTGGCTAATGTGTAATGCTTGGCTAAAATGGGCTGCTGCTAGCTCAAAGTTGGTGAAATGGCATATCCTCAGTAAACTGGTGTGCCTGAGAACAGTCTGACAGGACACACGCTCTCTTGCGCGCACACACACACGTCACACACCAACACATATACACTTCACACACCAACACACACTGCCTGTGCCAGAAGCTGACAGTAAATAAAACCAGGGGCCCTTGTTAATTAGCTTTCTGCCTGAGGCTGGAAGCACAGAAACTGTGTCAGTCTGTCTTTGTGTTGATGATCTGATGCCAATATGGATTCAAGAAAAACTCAAATGTAAGTTGTACATTTGTTTTATAGGTCTTTTCCCCCCTTTTTTTTAATAGTAGTAAACCTAAAACATTTTTGTCAGTTCTTTTTCAACTAATAACTAAACTAAAGTCAAAATAAAGTTTTATTTGTAGACCTACAGATTTGTTTGAAATAATGTCAATAGACAATAAAATGTGTGTGTGTATATATATCTATCACAAATTGAGGTTATTATCGAATGAATATTTTTTACGCTATGGACTC
>JAVQKG010157542.1:0-11194 GCA_036025885.1 Hypseleotris bucephala | reverse complement strand
GAATGTAGTTTTAGAGAAATCCTTCACAAACATCCAGACAAATCGAGGCGGCAGTTGCACAGTGGGTAAGTGTTCAACCAGCAATAGGAGGGTTGCCGGTTCCAAGCGAATACTGTTGTTGTGTCCCTGGGCAAGACACTTAACCCACCTTACTTATGAATGAGTGTGTTAGTGTGCCTGTATGATTTTGGTGGTCAGAAGAGGCAGTAGGCGCAGAATGGCAGCCACACTTCCACCACCTCCTCCGCCATAAGGCAGTCAGTCTTATAGCAGTTGACGCAGACGCATTGGGCGTTTCGCCGATATACATTTGCTGTCGTTTACGACAGCCTGGGTCTAGTTCTCTGTCAGGCCACAAAAGTTATTATAGTGTTTTCCAATGTTTATTTGTGGGTATCCATATTCTGACATATCAGCATCATCAGTTTCTTAATTTAATGTAATTGTGAAAAAAAAATTGTGTTACCTGAAACCAGTTGGGGCTGAGTTGTTTTGTCTAATTTTCCGTACATTTCTTTCTAAAACTCCACCTTTTTACATTAATAATTTAATCAACTTTTTATATACACTGGCACTTCGCAAATTTATTAAAACATTTTTTGTTCGTTGGGTGTTGTACACGTACTCTCTTTGCACTCTCCTTTTGTTTCAAATCAGTTTTTGTATTGTGAAATCAGACTGACAGCAGATACACATCACATGTATCAAATAGACCACTAAACTTGTAAGAACTTTTGAACTCCATTATGCACCCTTGTTGGTCCCTTATCTCACTGTGTACCTAGATGATCGGATTGATAGTGCATTGTTTTTGCAATATAGACTACAGACGGTCTTGTGGTGAGTCATGGCTGCTCATTGGAACACATTATACATACAGATCCTTTCTTAAATGCGGTCAGGACTATTTAATCCAGCTCAAATGCTCAGAAAGCCTCGTAAACTAAGCTTTATTAGCCGATTTGTTATCCTTGATGTTTTGTTCTCTGCCCTTGATTTGATCTTTCTAACCTGTGACACCCGAGTTTATGTATTATAAATTGGCTGAGAAGCAGTCAAGGATAAAGATGTCTCTTTTCAATATATTTAGAACACCAAGCGATGAATGTTTTATCTATGTGGCGTGGGCTGAAGAGAGGACAGTCATTAAATATTAATATCTGCCATTGAGATGACCTAGTGGAATATCAGCTGAGCATCAATGAATCAACTAACTTTGGGCGATTTTCAAGAACCTAGATCATATACTGTATGTATTATGCAAAGCAATCAAGGTTATGCAATTTTCCTTACAGTTTCAATATCATTGCATAATGTCTGTTCTTACACCCAATTACTAGCATTTTGTACTACTCAACAATTTAAATTGAGTACAAATTCTTTAATTGCCCTTCCATATATGTATTTTAAGTTATAATTTATCCTGGATCCAAAATTCTTAGGAAAAAAATTGGTATAAATTAAATTAAAATGTGCTGCTTTTTTTACATTATTTCGTGTGTGTATATTTTTAGACTTTTTGCATGTGTCTTTTGGCTTTGCCTCTAAGACACAGTTTAGCAACAGCTCAACTATTTTGCATTATTGATACGAGAATGAGCCTGCAGGTAGGGTTACCCTGTGCCAGTTAAGCTGGTATGTGTCATTTATGTGCCCTTTGCAACTCTAACCAAGCGTACTCCAAAATCTGACTCCCACATATAAACACAATACATATACTCTCATACGCAAGTGCACAGGCTAGTATTTGACAGCAGTTGACACAAAGGGCATGGGTGATGTCGTAGTAACTGGAGAGAGATGCAGAAGGTTGCAGTGGGTCATAAAGGCAAGCTGACGTGTGCAAGGGGAGGATACCACACACGCCTCCAGGCTCCAAACAAAGAGGAGGACACCCCTGAAGGCCAACACTCACACCGGCAAACGAACTTCAAATGAGACCTCCTGCCAAAGTTGGTGCAGCGGCCAAGATTAGGATTCTGTTTCGGACTCACAAGACCCAGTAACAATGCAAGACACTCAAAGGACTAAACAAACTTTGTCACAGGGATAGCACCAGCCTTTATACTTGTGTTACCCTGGGAATTTACTTTTGACTTTGGAACAACAAAGCCAAAGATCCAACTTTTATGGATTGTACTTTTGTGAAGCTGTTTGAAGAGTCCAAATGAATGGAAGCAACAAGTGGGTAAAACTGAAAGGATAAAGTAAAGCTAAAGACATTCTGACAAACCATTTGGCTCCAACTATATTTGAAGGCAACTATTTTTTCACAGAATTCAAGTTATACAGTAATGTGATTGAGCACCAATGGCTGAGATTCTGACCCTGTTACCAGATTGCATTTTGAAGAACTGTGGTTTATGTTTGTGTGTAAGTGGAAAAGTGACTCTATCCTCCCCCTGTGCCTTGTAATTTGACTTTCTGAGGTGTTACAAGAATAATTTTATTGCATAAAAAGAATAGATAATGCAAAGTGGAATCTTTTTTGGACTTTTTTTCTACAAATTGATCCAGTCAAGTGTCAGCAAGTGAATTTTGCATTTGTTTTAAAATGATTTGACACACAAAGAAAAAATCATGGCTCCTAAAAAGGGTGACTCAAAATCTGCTGCCAAGAAAGGAAAATCGGAGGAGCCAAAGAAGGCTGCGAAAGATGAAAAAAAAGGGGGCAAAGATGAAAAAAAGGGGGGAAAGGACCCACCAGCAAAAAGCAAAGGGAAAGATGATGGAAAGAAAGGAAAGAGTACAAAAGCTGCCAGTGAATCAGAGGGGTCGGAGGAGGAGGAAGAAGTGAAGAGTGAGGATGAGAGTGAAGAAGAGGCTCCACCAAAGAAATCAGCCGATAAAGGCAAAGGAAAAACTGCCCTGAAAGGTGCATCTAAGGCCATGGCAGTCAAGGGCTTCAAACCTCCCTCAAAACAAGCAGGATCTGACGAGGATGAGGAGGAGGACCCGAGACAGGCACAGATGAAAAAAGGGATGGGGGCAGTAAATTTAAAAAAGATGACTGACGTGAACATCAAAGGAGCTTCAAAAGCAATGATGGGGTTTGCTGGACCAAAAAATTCCCTAATGCCACCAAAACCGCAGCCATCACCACTAACACTCAAACCTGCTCCCAAAGCTCTTACTGGCATTACAGGAAAGCCTTCCCCCTTCAGCATGCCCGCTAAGCCAGCAAAGCCACCCGAAAAAGCTAAACCTAAAAGAAACCTCAAAAGCACATCCCGTCTTTTCCTACGACTCTCCAAGAAGAAGAAACCAGCTGCTGGTAGCAAACCACTTCTTGGCACTAGCAAGCTTTTTTCTGGTCTTGGGGGCAAATCTGGAGACAAAAAACCTGGCCTGTCTGGGTTTAGCTTGTTTGGTAAAAAAGATGCCAAAGACACAGAAAAAAAGTCACTCAATGTTTCAGGTTTAATGGGGAAAGGGAAAACGGCAAATGAAGCAAAGGGACTGGGAGGGAAATTTAAGGGTTTGTTTGGAAAAACTAAGGTAGATGAAGAATTTAAGACAAAAAGCAAACTGCTGGGAAAGATTGCGGCAGCTACCAACTGGCTGACAGGAAGGTTTTTGAATACTAGGGGTCATCACATGCTAAAGGGCAAAAAGCGTCTGTCATTCATTCGCAGGGATCATCAAGGAAGGCCATCATACTATTACAATCGTAGTTATGACTTTGATGATGATGAGGAGGAGTGTGAATATGAGGAAGATTACTATGATGATTGGAGAAGGCCCAGAGGCATCCGTAGACAACCTATGGCCTATGACCCCTACAACCCTTATGATCAGTATGACCCCTATGGCGAGGACATGGATTACTATGACAATGAGGAGTGGGAGGATGAATATGGTTACTATGACGATGAGGGTAACTTTTATTTTGAGGATGATTGCTACTATGATGAACCTTTCTATGATGACTTTCACGAGTATTATGATGACGAGTATGGAGATTATTATGAAGATGATATCGGATATTACTATGGTAACAATGGGATGCTGTATGCAATGGAGCCAGACGCATACGGTTATTATGAAGATGCCATGGATGGTTTTTATAATCCATATGAGCAGTATGATGAATATGAGGATTACTATGATCAAAATATGGGGTATAACTACATAGAGCCATATGACATGATAAATGATGGTTATGATGAATTTACAGGCCAATATAATGATCCAATGATGGGATATACAGACCCTGCTTTTTACAATCCATATCCGCAGTCTCCATATGTTGATCCGGCTGAAATGGACCCATTTTACAGTCATGAACAGCTCTCATATCCTGTCCCCCAGCCATTTGTAACAGACCAATTTAAAGTTCCCAGGCCCCAGGTGAAACTGTTTGGACAAGAGAGACTAGATGTGCAAACCCTGCCACCTCCACCTCATCACATGTCACCAATGTTTACCCCTACCTCACCAGCAATTGCCCTTAACAATCAAGACCTCATGTCAGAAATACCATACGAGGAGCCAATGCCTACATACCTTCCTGCACAGCCACAATATCAGACTCTATTAAGCCCCCATCAAACCCCCATTCTTCCTCAACAAGTTCCTTCTCCAGCCATTATTCAGCAAAATCATTTTCTTCCTCCTCAAGTTGTTCAACCTGCACTCCATGCTTCCCCTTACCAACCCTCATTTTTTCATCAAGAGCCACAAATCTACCCAATGGGACAGGTTGTGTCACCAGCAATGCCAGCAATGGCCCCATTAATCCGTTCTCCTATCCATTCTCCAGTAGTATCACCAAGACCAGTGAGACGTATGAGTCCTCATCCATCACCACAGCTTTCACGGAGATCTAAATCTGTTAGATCAATGGCACCTGCTTCACCACGCCTTTCGTCACGTCATATGGATTTTCAAGCAGATATGCAAGCTGAGCCTCGTCTGTCCCCACGCTCACGCAGAAGAGATCCACAAAACCAGGCCTCTGTGGCTGGCCCACGACCCAATTCACCACGAGAGCGGAGAAGATCACCTAGTCCACCTGCATCTCCCCTTCAACAACGCAAAGGAATGTCAGCCAGAACTCAGCCATCTTTGGGCCGAGGAAGAAGAAGCAATGGTTTTCAGAGAGCACCTACACAGAGAGCACAGTCTCCACATACAAGTCCCATATCCTCTCCCAGAGCATCATTTAGAAAAAGAGCAAGCCGGCCTCTTTCTCCAAGACTCTCTTTTAGACAGCAGCCCCCTCATGATGCAGTGCCCCTGCCATCTACCAGGCCAAATTTGTTCAAGGGCAGAAATCAAACATCCCGGATGAGGCGTCCTTCCTCCCCTACTCTTCCACCCCCACAACTACGAAGCCCTCCTTTATCAGACAGACCTCAATCCCCTCCTCGAGCTTTCCGGCCAGCGTCCCCTCATCGTCCATCCTCAACCACACCATCGCATGTAAAAAGACGTCCTCTCCCCACCAGGGCTTCTACTCGCACACTTAGAGGTGGTGGAGCAAATCGCTCTCATGTGCCAATGGGCGCTGTAAAGCCTTCTCCGGCTAATCCCTATTCAAACCGACAGAGTAGACGTGGACGCCCTCTCACTCAACATGTTGCCCCATTCAGATCATCCATTCACAGTGGCCCAACTCCTCCCCCCATGTTAGCTAGAACAGGCTCACGGCCTACAGGGTTAGTAGGACCAAACCAAATTGGTAGTTCACAGGGGGTCTTTCAGAGACCTGTAGGAAGGGGTCAGCCTCTGGTGCGTATGCCCAGAAATCAATCTCTTCAGTCTAGGCAATCATTTAGAGCACCTCCTGTGCCCCCTGTTTCTCCGCAGCTTTCTCCTCAACTATCTATGCGTGGGCTCCAAAGCCATCCCCCATCTCCTTTACCTAACCGTGCAGCCTCTCCCATGCACCAGTTTTCTCACCCACTATCTCACTTGCCCCTTGGAAGCATGAGTCCACAAATGTTGGGGCAACCAATTCAACCACCTATTTCCCAGCATATTTTACCCATGGGGTCCCCCACACCATTTCAAAACATCCCGCAGCATGGCCTTACAATGATGGAACAAGGACAATCAGCAATGCTGACAGATGCCTTACCAAACCCACAAGCAATGTCAGGTCCTTTTCCTCCCTCCCCTCTTTCGTCCTCACTCCTTGCATCTAGATCATCTCTTTTGGGAGGTGCACTCCAGAATCCATATTTGCAGAACATCAATACCACAGCAGCTCTACAACAAAGCACCTCACCAGTACCTGATGGGCAGGGGAACGTAATTGCCAACGAACAGGTGAGCCAAGAGGTGAACCCCAATGTCTCTCTTGGTCTGTCGAGTGTGTCAATGCAGAATTCACCCCTTGACAGTACCTCTTACACATCTCCTCTACTGCGCAATGCTAACCTCTTTAAAAATGTTCTTACACCCCACAGGTAGCAGCTGCTTCTGCCTCTCCTCTCGCATCCTCACCACAACTGTCTTCAGCTATGCTTACATCCCAACTACGTAATGCTTCCTTTGTTTCACCTCTTCAGCGTCACCTTTCTCCCATGTCTGTCGCCTCTTCTGCTCCTAACCCAGCACCTCAACAAGTGGCAGTAAATGGTATTAGCCCTATTTTCTCTGGACCACTACGGACCTCCCAGATTCAGGGATCCATGTTCAGGTTTCCAAGTGGCGCTTTGAGGATGCCCCAGACCCCAACTCCTGCTGCACCTTCTCCAAGTCCTTCCTCCTTCTCCTCTCCTATGCTGTCATCTGCATTGCTTAACCCCAGCTTACGACAGGCCACATATCGTCTGCCTGATGGATCACTGATTACCAGAACCGAGCCTGCACCAACTCCTTCCCCTATGTCACCAATGCTGTCCTCTGCTATTTTCAATTCTAATGTCCGAATGGCCTCCTACCGATTACCAGATGGTTCCATTCTGACTAGGCCTGGTGCAGAGGATACAACTCCTCAGAGTGCTGTATCCTCATCTGGGTTATCTAGTGCCTTAATGAATGCTAATTTGCGTATGGCAAAATTTCAGCTCCCTGGTGCATCAGCATTGTTTTCACGAAACCAACCTGAGCCTTCTCCCCCTTCTCCCTCAGGGCCTATGCTTTCCGGTGCCTTACTTAACACCAACCTCCGTGGAGCAAACTACAGACTTCCAAACACCTCTCTTTTAAGGCAACCTGGTGCTGCAGAAACAGCTCAGTCACGCACAATGGATCTGTCCAATGCCCTTCGTAATCAGAACCTCCGCTCAGCCACCTATCGTTTGCCAGATGGATCCCTTATGAATCCTAGGCAGCAAGCTTCTGCATCCCGAACCCTTGATCTGTCAAATGCTTTGTCAAAAAACCCAAACCTTCGCCAGGCTAAATATCGCCTCCCTGATGGTAATATTATGACAAGGCTTGGTGCTCCAAAGACCCCAGAACCCCGCACACTTAACCTGTCAGGTGCCCTGCAGAACTCTCTTCTACGGGGAGCTTCGTACCGCCTGCCTTCTTCATATGCCATAGTCTCACCTCAAGTCCAAGGGCCTGGGGAGCATTGGGCTCATGGTTCAGGAGAGGAAGGCTTGGAAATGCAGGATGGGTGGTCCATGTATGGAGATGGGGAGCTGCTGGTCCCACACGGCCTCATAGGACAGGGGCAAATAGGAAAGGAACCGGGACAGTGGAATCTGAGCAGGGAGGGAGAACCACATGGAAACTGGTATGATAAGGTAAAATTAACATCATGGTTTGTTTTGTACTGTGTTTATAAGCTTTCCTATTCAGCCTTGAAGAAATACAGCAACTTTTTAAGTATAGCAGTAATGCATTTATTACATGTACACACGTCACTGTACATTTGTAAGTAAATTTATAGTGAATGCTGAAAAAGGGCAACCTCTAATTATTAATTTGTTTTTTTTAGATGTACTCGATTAGAAGCTTGTCAACTATGACTCAACGACAAAAAAAAGATGAAGATGGTGTGGAAGATATGACCCAGCTAGAGTATGTTAATAATTTTTAAATACCATTTTTTCTCTTTCATTTTTTACTTTGTCGATAGTATCAGTATCTATAAAACCATCAGAATATAAAATATTCATAATCTTGAATCATAAGATTGCTACGCAAATACTTCTCAGGCTCTTACCTCTTAATCTTTGACAGGGAGATGCATGAAGGAGCTGTTTTGTTGAACATAAGGAAGAGATTTCAGAGGGAGCTCATCTATGTAAGTATCTGTGCATTCAGCATTCCTGTGAAAGTATGAACTCTCATGATTGTTAATTGTTACCGTTTTCTTCTCTTAGACATATATAGGGAGTATTCTGGTGTCAGTGAACCCTTATAAGATGTATAACATCTATGGGACAGACTCGGTGCTACTCTACAAGGGCCATGCTTTGGGGGAAAACCCTCCGTAAGTTTTAATTATACACTGACTAGTGCTCATAAGTATACTTATGAACGTGGTTTTAAATAAATGGAAAAATAGCTAGTTGGGAGTTAAGTAAGATTAATGTTTTACCTTACATTGTTTTTTTTTCTTGTCCAGGCATTTGTTTGCCATAGCAAATGCTGCTTATTCTAAAATGATGGATGCCAATCATAACCAGGTCATAATAATCAGGTAAACTCTCATTTTCTGTAATATTTAAAAATAACACATTTTTGTATATTTATTTTATTTTGTTACATAGCAACAGACATGTTGTATATTATTAAACATTAATTAGTTGTGTAGACTACAGGAAAGGTGCAGGCAGTACATTGTACATCACGACTTTAACCTTGGTGTTGACATGTGAATGGAACTCAGGACATTTTCCATCTCCAGTTGACTTTGTGTTTGCAAATTCATGAGTTTCTGTCTGTGGTTTACTTCCAGCAAACTTAATACAGTCATCTCTCACTGCTGCCGTACTGAGTCTATCAAGCGTCTGTCAAAACTGATATGTTGAAGAAGTAACACGCATGCATATAGAAACTGTAAACAAATATGCTGGAGCTGCACTTACATGTAATCATATACAGTACTGTCATGTGCATCCACACACCTGTACACAAACATCCGCCGTTCCAATTAGGCCACAAACAGACCTCTGCATGCACAGTGTAGCCTTGTTGGAAGGATATACCTGTAAGGAAAGCCCAGCACAGTCTAGGCCAAGACCAGATCATCTTTCTTTAATGTGTGTGTTGAGTGCACGTGTGCTGTATGTCGGTGAGTGCATGTTAAGGGGTAACTGAGGTCTGGTGTACAGTGACCAATAATGGCCCGGTTTTTAGCTCAGCAGCTGAGTTGAAACTTAAAACTGTATGTGGTCAAGGCGCCAATGTCGTTAAACACCAACACACCTCTGCCCCTCTTTTTGGCCACACTTACATAATGATGGTATTTAGTGTTAAGCTGTTGCCGGCATACAGCAAGTGTGTCTTTTAAGTGGTTTATTACAAAAGTGGAATTCAGATTAGACTTGCATTACTACTAAACGTTTATGTCTAAGAACAAATGGAGCGTAGATGTCAAAGGGAATGATCTAAATGATCTTAAAATATTGTCAACATTAGTAAATATTTATGCATTAAAACAACATCAAATTAAGTATGTGCCATACATCTCAAGCCTGTGTGTGTTTCAGTGGAGAGAGTGGTTCTGGGAAAACTGAGGCGACCAAATTAGTCCTTCGCTATTTAGCAGCAATACAGCACACAAGCAATGTTGCACAACAGGTATGTGAAATCTGTCACTGATGAAATACACATGTACTATATACTATTTGAAAATGTAGCAATATCCAATTTCTGTTTTGTTGTCTTTTTCCCGTGACTCTTTTTCAATGAAGATTGAGGTAGTGCGGTTCAGTTGCATGCCTTGTTCTTCACAGCTTCGTAATACTGCTAATGCGTGAAGGATTGTTGTGTTCTGTTTTTGTGTGTTTTGTGCACAGTGTTTTAGTTGTAAAATGTTTGTTTTTTTCGTTTGATGCACATGATGGGAAAAAAAACTTCTAATCAATTTCTGTCTGGTCACCAATCAAAAAGGTGTTTCATTAATAAGTAGCCAAATGCATTTTTAATTGCTTTGAATGCTTTTATCACTACTGTGAAACAGTATATATCTGGGGTAACTGTATATTTCATCCTCTGATAGATACTTGAGACTGCTCCTCTGATGGAATCCTTTGGAAATGCCAAAACTGTGCGAAATGATAATTCCAGTCGCTTTGGAAAATACATTGAAGTATTTTTGGAGAAGTTAGTATGGATACCAATGTTTGGCTGTATTTGTTTGTATATTAAGGAACCTCTCACCTTTTTGAATTGAAAAATGTTCCTCTTTTTTTGTTCCTTTTGTGCATTCAGTGGAGTGATCAGTGGTGCCATAACCTCTCAGTATCTGCTAGAAAAGTCTCGTATTGTCTTTCAGGTGACTTACTTTGGCTATCAAATGTTCCATATCTTTATATATATATATATATATATATTAGTTTTTTTTAAATCAAGTATGCTCCATTTTAGGCCAAAGATGAGAGGAACTATCACATCTTTTATGAGATGTTAGCTGGTCTTCCATCACAACAGAAGCGAGCTTACTACTTACAGGGTGCTGAGACCTACTATTACCTCAACCAGGTATACCTGCACAAATCTGCATTTTATTCAGTTTTATGAACTTTCTGAAATATATAATGTTGTCTTTCATAAAGGGAGGAGATTGTGTGATAACAGGAAAAGATGATGCAGAGGGCTATCGTCGACTTGTTGCTGCCATGGAGATCCTTCACTTCTCTCCTGAAGACCAGTCTTCAATCTTCAGAGTTCTGGCTTCAATATTGCACTTGGGAAATATCTTCTTTCAACGACATGAGGTCATTTGACATATTTTAATAGTTTTGTATTCATACAGTAGTTGGTGCCTTTTTACCGACGCCAGGAGGTTATGTGATCGCCGGCGTTGGCGTGTGTGCGTGCGTGTGTGTATGCGTGCGTGCGTGTCTGTGATCAAGATAACTCAAAAACTACTGCACGGATTAGGATGAAGCTTTCAGGGATGGTCAGGACTTGTTTAAGGAAGAGGTCAATTGGGTACATCTGCTATGAATATTAAGTAAGTTATTAATTAATTAAGCTTAAACTTTTAAATGCTATAACTCAAACAGTTTTTGCCAGATCTACTTCTAACTTTCTGGGCAGTTACATATAATGAAGACGCATA
>JAVQKG010157412.1:0-14030 GCA_036025885.1 Hypseleotris bucephala | reverse complement strand
TTAGACGTCAGTAAACTCTAGTGACTGGACATTTACATCCAAAGTCTGTTAGAAGAAAAACAAGAACGGCACAAATGACAATCTTCTTCTGTATGGGGTGTGATAATGCATTTAAAATTATACAAAGGGTTTGGAGAATTGCAGCTCCAAGAATAAAGCCAATACAAATGGCAAGTTAATAAGATGTTTTTTCAGTTTGCTTTGCATCTCACTCACCAGGGCTGTTCCGCCGCGGTTCTTTGTCCATGTTTGACACTACAAAGGCAGAGAGAAAGAGAGCGTCAAAGCCAGACAGAGTCAAACAACACGCAGACCAAAGGGGAGAGAAGTGAAGCACGCACAGATCTAGTGTCAGAAAACCGACAAAAATATTGGAAATCTAAGTAGGAGGTTTTATTCTGGGATTGAAAAGTAAAAAGCTTGTACAGTGCATCACACAGCTGAATAAATACTACAAAAAGACAGGCACAGAGATACAGTAGAGTTAACAAAGGATGCTTATTCATACCTTCACTTTCAATATTATTCACTGCATCATTGACGAGACGGATGACTGTCACTATAGAGGCTATGAACAGAAGAATAGCAACATAATCAGTGTACATCTTCTTGTATGGCACAATACACGGCATATTTACTGTTGCAATACTGAGAAATGCAAAATCCGTATTGCAAAAAAATTATTGTATTGCAGTAATGTTCTTTAATTTTATTTTTAATTGTAATAATTGTTCAGTCTAGTACAATCTGTTGTGACCAAGTTAAGTTTATTTAGTCCTGCTTTTGGGCCTTGTTTTATCTTGTTCAACCCTGGTTAAAGCTGGTTTGGTTCAGTTCTGATTTGTAAGTCTAGTGTATGTATCTAGTTAATGCTATGTGCAAATGTGTAAACAGCAGGGACCCCCGCTTTCCCAAAGGGTTCAATGATTAGAAAAGAAACAAGGCAACAACATAGCATAGATGTTATCTTGTCACGTGCACCCACACATGCTCATTACCTCGTAGCTCTAACCTGGTATTTAGCAGGGGATCAATGACAATGAACTATTCAAGCGAAAAATAAAGCTATCCATTTGAGACATCTAAATGTATGGATTTAACTTGTGGGACCTTACTTGGTTATATGGTTAAAATGGTTAAAAGCTCAGAAAAGTCAATTTTCCATAATATAGGACCTTTACATTTAGGTATAATAAATATATACATAGTATTATAATTATACAATATTTAAAAATTCCAATCGTAAGTGGTAATAAGTTCTATATGTTCAATACAAATGCATGTTCACAAAACAGAATCAGAAAACAGGGTGACTGAATGTGGCAATGCTGTGAGCTATTTCAGATATTACTCATCTGCTGGGGTTTTATATATATCCTATATTTAGGGTTTACAGCAAAGCATTAGTTGTCACTTTTTTAGGTTCATGGTCTACCAAATTTAGTGGCCAGTTAGGGGTTCAGATAAAGGGAAAGCCCAAAAACTTACCATTGTCATCAAAGGACTCAGATGTATAAGAACTTAGTGAATGCTCCTCAGAGGTGGAGTCTGACAGACAAGTCATCTCACTGACCAACTCTGAAACATTAGCTGGAAAAGACAAAAATATTTTTATAATTACTTCGATAAATCCCAATTTTAACTGTTAAATCAAAACATTTTAACCCAAAAAATGCCAGAAATTAATTTTTGAATGTTAATATCATTAATTTTAACAGAAACTTTTATTAAGAGGTAGGTCTAGGTCTGTTTTAAAATCAACACGTTTATTTATTTATTTTATTTAACCTTTATTTAACCAGGTAAAGACCCATCTCATTTACAAGGGTGACCTGGCCAAGAGGTCTGCAAAGTTCCAGATGTCATGAGCAGGTCCCAATCCACCCACTGCAGGTCCAAGTATGTTCACTTAATGATGTACGATATTCACCAGCTGCAGCAGTCACAGAGGGCTGAAAAACCCAAACTTACTTATTCCTGTGCAGCTCAGATGAGCAGATGTAAAACTTGGGAAAAATGCTGACCAAAAGTGAAGAGAGATCACTCAAATTACAGCGGCCCTGACCAAGTTTATCAAATGTAAACCACTGTAGGCTTCACAACATAGCGCTCGAGAAGATCAGCCAAGCAGAAATTATTAATATGGATGAAAAAAGACAGTACCTATAAAATAAAACCGCTTGAAAATGAGGATTGGCAGGTTTGCAAATGTGATTAAAACTTAAGGAGAAACGAGGAAGCCTTTAGGGTTGTAGAGGGAAAATTGGGGCAGAGCAGGTGGAAAGAAGTGTTCCCGTTTTTGGTTTACTTCTTTTTAGTCACAGCATGAGTCTGAGGTGGGGTACATATTGGTGAGCGACCAATTAATTGCATTCACTTTCATACAAGGGACAATCTAGATTCACAATCCCACTAAATCACTTCTAGCATGATGAACTGGAGAGAACCCACAGTAACACAGGGTGGAATTGCAGGCCATTGTCAGTCAGCCTAGGGATATTTCTCATTTGGTAAGTGCATGTCAAATTAATTGTCAATACTCACTATAGACATCACTATCTTGACTTTTCTGTTTGCCTAACCAGGTTGCTCTAAAAGTCCTCACTGTTCTATAACCAATGAATCAAAAGTGGTTTTAACCTAAGCCATTTTTAGGTTGCTGTAGTTGTGCTGTTTGTGGGTCTGTCCTTTGTAAAGTTGTGCTCCTCGTCTATCACTAGCTCTTAAGATGTTTCAGTGTTTAGTCTGGCCCAGCCTGTGGCAATCAAAAAGTCAGGTTGTGGTTTATCTTTCGAAACCATACGACTTCAATGAGCAGCAAAGTTTGTGGACATCAGCTTTCTAGACCTGAGCTCAGAGGCCACGGTCCAATGCCTGTGAAACAAGTCAAAGCGAATGCAAGACAGCGAGACAGAGCCATCAATCAAAGTAAATCAACAAAGGCTTGGACTAATACAGCATGCAGACAATATAGGACACAACACCATCTCTAGGCTTCCTTTGTTTTTGTTTCTTAATTTCCTCTAGGTGTCCTCTGTGTGCCAGAGTTGAACGACCCTTGCTCTCATCCTAACACTCACATCACACTCAGCCAAACCACCACGTCCTGATCCAGGCCTAAAAAACTTTCTAAATCCTCCCCACTTTTTAGGGTTTGGAAGGAGCTGTCGAAAATCTCCTTTTTTTCTTGGATTCTCCTTGTCAACATCTGACAAGTCTCACAGGTGTGCAGGTAAAAATGCTCTTTTTGGCACAACCTAAGCTTAGCATTGCTTCTTCGGGCGAAAAATGTAGTTCAAGCCATCACTGCAGGATCAGATGCTGTCATGGAAGGATGTGCGGGAGTAAGAATGCCAACTGACTACAACTAATTAAAAAAAGCAAATAGCCTTATTAAAATTGTTGAACTTGAAACATGTAGTCCATCAACACTGACCATGTTAATATAAATTAGCAAATAGGTAAAGTTTATTAGATTTGGTTATGGATAACAACCAAGAACACATTTACCAGTCCAGGAAGATTGCCGGTTGTGACTGACAGCTTGCCTGCTGCGAGGTAATTAGAGTTTTTAACCAAATTAACCAGAGTAAACATGATATAAAGCTAGATAAACATACCTTTGAAGTTGGAATTTTTTTAGAAAATCAAAATCTTACGTTTGTTTAAAATGTCCACAATCCATCAACTATGAAGATACAATTAAACAACTGCATTTACTGCTTTGGCTATAAACCATCAAATCATCTGCCTTAATCCATAGCATTTGCATAATCAGTCTAATACAGCGATAACCTATATTCAACTGCACCAAAACCTGGATAAAGCCTGATTTGCTTGTAAAGTGTTTTCCAGACACTTAATTATTCATTATTCAAGCTGCAACAGGTAGTGACACAATAACAGCCGACATGTACTAGCTCTGTTAGTATCCCTCATAGTCTTGTATTAATAATACTGTTTATATCTGGTCTGCATTAGTTTTTTTCCATTGACTCATGAGTCAGTGGTCATTAAAATACATTTATATGTGATAACAATTGGCTATGAAATTAAAGGAGTGATATGCAACTACTTAATTACTATATTATTATCTGTTTATTACCACTATTGCCATATTTTTACTGTGCTGTAAAGTAAAGTACTTGTGTTATTTTTATTTAACTTGTGTTTCTACATATTGTTTAACCTCACTGAAGTCCATTTGAGTGATCATTCTTTAGACTGGCTAAACAAAATATTAGCTAAGAATAATAGTCGGAATAGCTAGTCAATGGAAATAATGTATATTTATGCCTGCTTGTTATTTTTATGTATGTGGCCTGGTTATTAACCTATATAAATAAAACTGAAATTAAACAGAGTATACTTGACCCTAGTCACATGCTTATTAGTGCGCATGGAACATAATTGAGACCACAGGGGGTAGAAAGCAATCAATGGTTCAAAGGAAGTCGCCACCTCAGGTAAATACACTGCTACAATAAACTGAAGAAAACTGAAAAAAGGCCACATCTTTCTATTGCTCACTCAGCCTTTTTATCGACAAAGTAAACTTTTTAGTTATTTTCTAACACTCCCCTGCTGTTTGTTGTTGGGAAAAAGTAGTGCAAATAACTTCTTTAAGTGGACAAGTTTGAACTACTTTGATTTTAACTTTTTTGGGAGGGGAGCCAAAAGTAGGACAAGAACATAGAACATCACTTCTGGCTGATTACCCTGACCATTCAAACAGAAGTGCACTGGATGTGTTAAAAACTCTGAAACTTTGAAAGAGGGGGACGTAATGGACAATTTTGTCACTGTATCAGAAAATGGGAGTATTTTACAAGAAGGGTCATAAGAGAAATCTCAAATGGAAAAATGACAACAAAAATAAATACAAATATAACTTTTTAACTAGTTAATTTACTATGGGCTTTTTACTTTGATGTGAGTGATCAAAAGGCATAGATCAGTGTGAAATAAGCTGTGGGTATAGCACAATGAAGGGCTTTATGATCAGAAGTTAGAAAGCGATGTGAGTGTGATAGGGCTGTGCAATGTTGCAAAGTTGCTATGACAAGAAAATGAAAAGGTGCCCTATACTGATGTTTATTTAAGCTATTTATGATTAACTAACTAAATTGTCTATTTGTCTATTTAAAAATGTGATTTAAAAACAGTTGGTTTCTTGCTGCTTATAAAAACTTTCACATTAGACAGAAGTATCAGGGCATAACCTCAGCTTTAATTTAAATTCATACAATCAGTTGATGTCATATGCAAAAATGAAGATAGTTATTGTATATATTATTTTTTTATACTGGTCAGCCCTAGTGTGTTTGCATGTTTGTGTGTGCACTTGGAAAAATTTGGTGCATTTTGTACCCTGTGGACTGGTACTTCTTTGCGTTCGCTCCAGTTCAAAAGCTCTGTGTCCCCACTGCTCTTGTCTCTCGTCTCTCTCCGGATGCTCCAGCCCGTCCTGCCTGGGCTCCTGCACCTCCCAGGACACCTTATGGACTGGACTGTGCTCGGGACGTCTGGGTGATGAGGCTAAGGGGAGATTAGGAGCCACGCTGCACACTGCAATGCCCCGTCTGTTGGCCCCTCGGCTTATGTTAGACATGTCCTGTGAAAGGAAGCTGCTCATCTGCAAAAAATGAGAGACACAGATTTCTTTTGTGTATGAATTGATTCAATGTCCATATTAACTGTTATTTTTATACCTGACTGCCTTCACTTGAAGTGGTCTTATCCCCATCTCCTCTCATTGTCTGGCCACCCAGTGCTCCAGGTAAAGGTGAGTGGGCATTGGGACGTACCATCACCTGAGGAGGTCCCCCTGTGCTTCCTCCAACATCTCCGTAGGTACTTGTTCCTGGACATCCCGAAACACGGACTGCTTTGAACTCAATGCCCTCTGCACCCATCCCGGTCTTGCGTAGCATGTAGCTGGTTTCTGTGGATATAACTGAGACCCCCATAATGCTTTGGGTCCCAGCACCAGGGTCAGAGTCCTTCCTAAATTTGATCTTTTTCCGAAATATGACAAACAAAACAAGAAGGAGGAGGATGACGAAGGCGAGCACTCCAATGCCAATGATCTCTCCAGGTCCCACATAAGAAATAGGCTCCGCCTAAAAACAGACAGGGATAGAGTTCATGACAACAGGATAAAAGTAGAATCTAAGTGTCACCATCGTCAACCAAGAAGACATTCTAGCCCATATGGAACAATTAAGGAACTATATTTCTTAAAAAAAAGATGTAGCAATCAGCAAAGAAGAGAAATCAATCACTACCGCTTTGTATTGATTGTCTTCCATTATGTAGAAAGCCATGGGTAACGTATGTACACATGCTGTGTCACTAATTATCAAAAGCCTCCATCAATACAAATTAAAGACCATTCATAAAACAGTTGAGTTTAAACTTTAGGAAAGAGCTTCAGTCTTCAAGGTTAAAACTTTTGGAATATGCAGAAATTACATCAAATTAAATTAGACCTGTACATACATAGATATTATTTGTTAGTTAGAGGTTGTGACTATTGTTCTACTAATATTGTGCTCAGAATGTATACAGATCCAAAACTTACTGTACCATATTATATCATTCTTTTGTTATTATTAATTACATTTTATGTATATGTATGCTGTTGTGTGTTGTGTTAAACCTTCTACAACAGTTGGAATTTGGTTGATTTTGAAGTCAAGTTCAATCTATTTCTTAGTTAAATATACTAGGACAAAAAAGAGTGCAGTAATCAGGTTTTTTAAGACTGCTTTTTAAGAGCTAAAACTAAATTCTGTAAGCAGTGATATTTGTGCCAGTAGTTTTCGAAATGTTAAGGTGTACAGTGCAGTCTAAAGCGTGAGAACTTCAAAAAGAAACCACAAATTTCCTATTTGCACACTCTTTTTCAACTACCAAAAAGACAAAGACGCCTCGTTTGAGAGCAGACCTTTTGGGAGGCCGCTGAGCACTCAAAATTCTCCTCAGCCTCAACCAACGTGCCAAGTTCAATTAGGAGAAAGCTAGACGCATATAAAGCCTGCTAAGAATCTAGTGCACTTTAATTAAGCAGTAAATGCCTGTTTTCCTTTTATTTATAAAAACATTACTGTCCAAATAAATAGGTATACCGGGCGTGCAATATGGCAATAAAAGATTATACGAAGTATATAAATTTATGATAATCTGCTAATATGAAAAGATTGTTGAACTGCACTATATACATTAATTTATGCTGTGTTCTTTACTGTCATCATTACTGTAATAATAATAATAAAAAAGGGCAAATAGTATTAAGTTTTATGATTGATGAACACTGAATTGTAGTTAAACTGGTAGTTTGTAGATCGGCTGATTTTGGAAGATAATAACTGTCTTTTTCTGAGTTTTCTGAAAATAAAAAAACTAAAACCGTGATAAAATCAAAATCTTGATCTTGGCTTAGTAATATATTTTTTGACTTTATTGCCCACTCCTAGTACAATCATTGAGTGCTTCTGGTATCAAATTGTGTAACTGTGTTGTTTGTGTGTTGAGTTCTTACAAATTGACTGAATTGAATTATTTGAAAAAATAACAAAAATAACAAAAGTACAACATTCAAAAAGTTCTGTGGGCAAAATGTATTGTTAGACTTGTCAAAGATTGTTTTGACATACAACAGAAAGCAATATTAGCTCAGATAAACATAACATCAAGGCCTGCAGAAGACCATCTCTGTATTAAACAAAACAACAAAACATGTAGCAGGAGGGTTACAGCTAGGGTGGGGAGTCAGAGAGTACCTCAAGATTCAATACGATATGTGATACATGGCTCACTATTACCAATAACATCACAATATGGCAATTTAATTAATATAGTTAATTTAAGTAACTGTATCTCACAAACAAGTATACTTTATTTAAATATAAATAAAATAAACAAATACAAAACATAACAACAAAACATAAACAAAATAATATTTTGTCCCACCCTTAGATACATCAGCACAAGACCACAACACACTTCATTCTGCACAATGTCTACCTAATAAAGTGGCCATGGGGAGTATTGTTACTTTTCATTTCACATCTAAATACCTGCGCGTCATCCACAAGATCACCCTGAGTCTGATCACCACAGAGCACGCCCTCAAAACCTTCGGAGCAGTTGCAGAAAAACGAGCCGAACGTGTTGATGCACTCTCCTTTATTGGCGCACTCTTCCTGGTCACATTCATTAACATCTTCATCACATCTGCCGGAAAAGTACAGACAGATAAATTGCTACACAAGGGAGTGGTGAGGATGATGATTAGAATGGGAGTGGATGAGAGGGGAGTGAAAGATGGAAGGGAGTACAGAGAAAGCAAATAAATACTTTGGGGGATTAGCTTTGGAGAGAGTCTTTTTGTGCTAAATGAAGGTGTTATCCATGGTGCTGATATTTTATCCGCACTGATACTGTTTTTGGCTTTACGATAAGGGGCTTGAAGACATATACCCAAGGCGGGATTATATTTTCACATCACGCTCACCCCTATCTTGTTATTTTATGTAAGAATCCCTGCTGGGACATAGATGGAAAATGCATGTCTTTCTTTTCAATTATTGTTTCCTGATAGAGGTTTCAAAGGGCCGTAAATGTGCTATAGGAAGAAAAAAGCGACTACAGTACAGCAGCAGCTCCTTGTAGTGCACCAAGACATTATGTATGAGCAGTTGAATGAACAAGGTTGTAGTTGTCCCACCATGTTATCTAGACTTCTCATAAATATTTTACATACATATACTGTAAATCAGAATACATTTTTTAAAGTTTAGGATAACATTTCTCAGTTTCTTCAATAGCATATAATCAACAGAATACTTGCAGCTTCACATAGCAGATGTTCCTTTGAAACTTGTGTTTGCCTTGCCTAAGATAGAGTGGTATACTTCAAAAGCTGATCTTTCAAAAAATCTTTACATCTCAACCAATCACAAATAAAAGGCCTAAATCAACCGCAGCACAATTCATCATTAATGGAAAAGTGCCCTCTAGTGTTCATTTATCTGAACAGCAGAAAGCGCAGGGTTATGGACAATTACAGAGCTGTAATTAGGATGGTGACAAGAGAATGATTATGGGCTTTTCACACCTAAATTATTTGAAATTGAATTAGAAACAGTAATTTAATTCATAGCATAAGACCCAAAACAACACAGCTGGTGGCAAGTGCTAATTTCTGCTGATGAATGAGGTTGTACTGAATTATCTTCCTAATTAGGATAGAAGTTGTATAGATAGCCATGTGTCAGTACAGGCAGCACACATCATTTGTCATAATGTTTTGTACAGTAAATAATATAGCCTTGAAGCGCATGAGAGTGACTACAGGCTGTGTCATCTTACGTAAGGCCTTGAAGTCCGTTGGGACAAGAGCAGAAGAATGTGTTGCCTAAGGGCTTACACTCCCCATCATGAAGGCATGGATTTGGCATGCAAGATGTCAGCTCGATTTCACAGCGCCCCCCAGTGAAGCCAGCGCTGCAACTGCACATGAAGCCTGTTAGAAAAAAAAAAAAAAAAAAAACATAAAGCAAATCAATTTTAAAGGTGTAGTCCGTGAATTTCCTAAAATAAGAAACATTTAAAATTATAATAAGTATTTAAATTGACTATCTGACTATTAATTTAATGTAAAACTTGACTACTTTGGTGTCTGATCTGATGTTGCCATAGAAGCCAGGGATGAACTTAAGTAAAATTATAATTATGACACATACTTTACATCAAATAAAAGTAAAAAAATACATATATTTTACGCAACTTATGGACCTTATGGACACCTTTAAACTCATAAAATTGATGTAAGATTTCATCTCCAAGAATGCGAATATACAAATATAGAGAATATACGATTCTATAAAATGTTGCTGCAAGCTTTGTAAGATAAGCTGATGAATATGTTTCTCTAAATTATATTAGCATAAGGCAGATTGGATTACCACACACCCACATCTTATCTAGTACTGACCTCCAGAGGGCAGACTGTTGCAGATGGCTCCATTGAGGCAGGGCTGACTGATGCACGGATCCGGATACAGCACACATCCCAGTTTGACCTCGCTCAGCCCGGCTATGTCTGCATAGGGGCTTCTTTTGTTCTGGAGAGGCAGCTCGTTTCCGTTCAGCGTCAGTGATCCCAGACATCCTTGAAAACCATCCTGGGCTCTAGGGGGACCCCTCGTCATGCGGTCACCTAGCCCCGTCACACCTTGGCCCCTGGTCGGTCCAGGACTTGGCCTCTCACCATTCGGTGGCCTCACCTGGGCTCCAAAGAAGAAGGAGGAATCAGGAGCGAGTGGCCAGAGGCGGACCGGGGCCCTGGCTGCTCGGCGCCGCTCCACATAGCTGTCATCCAAAGAGAGGAGCGTGTAGTTCCTCGTCAGTTCCAGAGAAACAGCATGCCACAGGCCGTCGTTTATGGGTCTGCCGGAGATACCCATGATGCCCAGAGTGTTGTCACAATCCAACTGGAACCAGAGGCGACCTCCTTCAATCTGTCACACAGTAGAAAAAGGTTACCTTCTGAAATAAATAATCCTTTCTGAAAAATACAACAGGAATTAAAAACTTGTTTACCTTGAGCATTGTACATGGATTGACACGCGTAAACATAATGACCCCTCTTCTCTGAAGGGTACGTATTCTTAGACCAAGTTTCATTTCTCCGCTCTGATCACTTTCTGTCACTCTGTATTTGATATAACTGTTCCCAGAGAAACTTAAAGATGTTTGACCTTTGTGAAAATAAACATATTATTTACACTTAAAAAAAAAAAGTATTATATGATATTCTTCATAAGTGTAATATCAGACCTGCACATTCATCCAGTTTCTCAGGCAGACACTGGCAGACAGATGGCGCTGCAGGACCAGAGCGGACACACTGCATGTCAGCTGGACAAGACTGGCCCTCACAAAGTTCTACTGGTGCAGAACAAGTCCCTCCTGTTGAACAAATGAATTGAAACAAATTAGAACTAGTTCTTTTTTGTTATTTTACAAAATTGTATTTGGGTACTTGATAGACTGTATTTATATGTTGTCCAAAGACAGAATCAAAGAATTGCTGATTTAAATCAGAGGCTCATCACTACATTTTTACAGCATGAAACATGAAACCCTGTTATACCCTGAATTTCTCACCAGGACAGATGCATATCTCTGTTCGTCCAAACCTCGGGGACACCAGGCTGATCCTCTCTGTGCTGTAGGTCACTAAAGATGCCCCATCCATCACCAGACTCTGTTCACACATTTTATCTCCACAGTCGAGATCTCCAGAACATGCACTGTTCACAAGCACCACTCCCGACAGCACCCCTCGTATCTGCCCCTTCATAGACGCCTCATCCAGCTTCACAGACATCTCCGCCTGGGAATAAAATCCGCTGCCTGCTGTCTCAGGCCTCTCCATTGCCAACAGCAAATCCACATCAGGTGTCCCTATTACAGGCTGCACGCTCAGGACATGCAGGGGGTCTGGTTGTCCTGGGGACCACTTCCAGCCTGCTATTCCACGTAACATTAGTTTAATCTGGCTAAGGTAGCGGCCCAGTAAGTCCCCCGGAGAGAGAGTGTTGAAGCGTAAGGTCAGGGCACTGCGCACAAGCACATCTGTTACCTGCTCAACCTGGACAGACACATCTGCTATCACCGCATACCGCCCATCACTCACTGTGGCATTCATCTGGTACCTGGGAAAGGACAAAATGTGCATAGAAGCAAATGTATTTAGCTTGTTACCTTTTTAGATGTCCTTTTTGTGTAACTACGTACCTGCCAGGCTCTAGCCCTGGCAACGCTATAATGCTGCCATCTTGTCTGTTTATACTGAACATGCTCTTGGGTTGAGATTTCTGAGTAAATGACAGTACATCATTGGGGTCCCGGTCGGTGGCGAAGATTTGGCCGATCGGACCACCTTGAAATGTATCGGTCAACATGACAATGAATATTTCCAGAGGCGAGACCACAGGTTTGTACTGGCTGTTTCCAATGACTCTTAGAAAGACCCAGGATGATGTTGAAAGACGTGGTTTACCAGTGTCACTTGCCTAAAAGGGGAACACAATAAAAATGGTACTGAATTTGAAAGATGAACAATTGTAGAAAAAGGCCGTCTCCAATAAAACTTAGGCAGAAAACAGTTCTCACAATAAAACCAAAGGACAAAGCCTTTTTCAATTCTGCAAAAAGATTTAATAGAAAGCTACTATTTTAACCACCAAGCCCCCTATAAACTGATTTAACCACTAACATAAAAAGACTAGGGGCAGTAATCGACATCCCTTAATAGTAACGGTGTGTAACCAAACTGCCAAAGTGTATTAGTTGATTGATATTTCAGGACGAATTTTCTTTCTAACCTGGATTTCTAAGGTAAACTCTCTCGGGGAATCAGGCCCGAGCACTCGACTGGACCGAAGTGTCCCACTCTGGTCCAGTGTGAAGAAGTTCCCCTCGTTACCAGACATAATACGAAACTCAAAAGGAGGACCATTCCTGGGGGAGTCTTTATCACTGACGGACAGTCCCAGGAGAGTGGAGCCAGCAGGTTGGTTTAGCTGGAGAGAGATATAGAAAAGATGGTGTTACCTGCAGTGTGAGTGGGTGTTGCCAGATAAGACTTGTTGCAACCTAATCCAACATTTTTTACTGGAGTAGGTAGGGTGAACTGATTGACGCATTTCTTTCTTTTTTTAAGATATTTTCTGTCATATTTGTAATTTTTCTTTATTTAGAGGCAGGCAAAAAGCAATAAGTAGTAACTGTATCTGACCTAATAAAACTAAAAATAATGATATATTTCATTTGTATTGGTTTAACTTATTATGATGATTATTATTCCACTTTAGTATATGTAGAAAAGTATATGTTAAATTACCAAGCTTTGACCAATATCTTACATGTTGTATTTTGGTCATGAGGCAGAGAGATGTAACAACTACTTATCTAGGCTGAAAGATTTCCTGATATCCCCACATCTAAAAATCATACTGTGTCAAGAGGAGTCATCAATATATTTTCCCTTTTAATTGAACTAATCTCAAAGTCTGCGTTATTGTGTTTTTTTGAATAAGTAACATTTCAACTAGGATTCCAATGGTACACAATATGTGGAGTATCACCTGTATAATCGCTGTAGAGTTGGGAGGAGTGAACACAGGAGGGTTGTCATTTACATCTGCGATATCGATATTAATTGTGACAGTGGAAGACATAGCCGGGGAGCCGCTGTCAAATGCTTGCACAGACAGAGTGTACCTCGAAACCTAGACGGAGCACAAGAAGATTACCATCCCCGACAGTTATCTGTATGTATCAGGCATCACTACAAGCATTACTGTCATGGTGGTTGCATAATACAGGGTTGAACTGAGCATTGACCTTGAGCGCTTATGCCCGAGCTCATGAACCAGTAAATTGGTATTGATTGTTTATCACACAGTGTAGTTAAAGATTTATTCTTACTAGTTCTCTGTCAAGACGCTTATTGACTTTGAGCAGGCCCGTCACAGGGTCAATCCAAAAGTGGTTACTCCGGTCGCCTTTCATTATGGAGTAGGTGATTCGGCCATTAACCTGACTGTCCAGATCTTCTGCCAACAACTGTAGAAAAAATACATAAAAATAAGTGAAAGTACAAAGAAACCAACATTTAAATAGGAAAAGTCTAACATATTGTAAATGTGATGATTGTTTACCCTAGTGACAGTTTGCCCGACAGTAGCATCCTCGCTGACCAGGACGTTGTAGATGTCTTGACTGAAAGCTGGTGCGTTGTCATTGACATCCATAAGTTCAATAGTTACCATGGTAGCTGTGCTAAGAGGAGGGTTCCCATTGTCCCAGGCCTCTACAGTCAAGTAGAAGTCCTTACAAACTTCAAAGTCTAGATCATCAGCTACAGTAATGGCACCTAAAAGAGACAAAGGCTGGTGTTGATATCAATGCATATACTGTAATATAATCCCAACATTATATTTGAGTCATGTTTA
>JAVQKG010157398.1:0-11141 GCA_036025885.1 Hypseleotris bucephala | reverse complement strand
GAAGTTTGTTAGCTACGACTTTGAACGTTAGCTTATATTAGCATTGACGCTAACGTCATTTACCATTCAGAAACGTGACCTATTCTGCCCTGCAATGCCCCGGCTTCGCCGGCTTCGGCCAGTGGCTCGAACCGATACGGCTCAGGCCCGCTGGGCTCCACAAAGCCTCCCTCCAACTCCGGTGAAGGAGGTGGAGAAAAATCCTCCACCTCAAAACTACAATCACTCTGGTCACTCTCCATCTTTCGAATTATGCTAGCTGTCACTGTCACTGTCAGTAGCAAACCACACCTCCGCCTAACCCCCCCGCTCATCCTCCGCACACTTGGGCGTTCCCCTCTGTGTCTTCGGCCCTGCCCATTTTAGTGGAATTTTTGAAAAATTGTCTGGGGGCGGAGTTAGCCTCTTACAGGGGGGTTAGCTCCACTTTAAATGATATAGTATAAACATGCCAATCTAAATACGTCAAGGAAATTTTTAAACAGAGGTACAGTATAACACTAACTGTTTATAGTAACGGTTATACTGTGTATTTCAAGAATGATAGTTAGATGTTCAGTTAACGAATTGGCCATTACCAATAAGTATTACATGCAATATGCATCTAAAGTTGCAGTGCTTCATTTTGGACTTTTGATACAAACAATGTTAACTTCTGCTAAATACTGATCAACTATGGCAGTTCTGCTCACTTTGCTCTTAACTAACTTCATGTCCTCTTTCACTACATCAATATACCTTATTTTGGTCTTTCTCTATACCTCCTGTCTGGAAGTTTTAACCTCAACATCCCTTTCCCTATATATTTACTCCTGACACTTAAAATAACTAGAGGATTTCTTTGCTACTCTATTGGCAAGGTTGCTCTTGCGTATATGCACAATATGGGTACAGACAATTACTCCCATAGTGTTATTTGTAGTAACAAGAAACAAGAACTACTTTTGTGAAATTGTCTTGGTGACATTCATTGCAAGCTTATTCATAGACATTGATGTTTTAAACTTTTTAAACAGCTTTAGTCTCCATCGAGAGAGCCAATGGCAGTAAGAGGCAGACTTTTGATAATACCCTACTCTCCAATAAAACCCAGCTCTGGAGAAAGTAAAGTAAAATTGAATAAATGTGGACCACTGTTCAAATCTACATACTCTTCTTATCCAACTGGAGTTGAACAACAACAATAGAACAGAAAAATCAAGCAGACCTGGTTCAAATATACACACTACTGTCTTTAACGCATTGAAGTTTGAACAAAAACAATAGCAAAAAAAAAAAAGGATTGAAGCATATGCTAACAAAAACAAAATGCTAAACTAAAGCCAGAAAAGCTGCCGCTCTCATACAGGTAATATTATGGCAGTGTTTTATGCCTGAATGGTGAAGGAGTGGGCCGACCTGAGAGTGCTGGAGCCTTTTTAAACGCATTAGACTTCTGAGTGAAAATCTGTCCCGTAGGAGGAGAGCCGGCCCGAGGTTTGGCAGATGAAGTGAAGTCAATTAAAGCAAAAACTGAAGTTGGATCAACATATGTGAAGAATGATGAGAGAAGTGTGGTTAGATGAAAGGTGCAAAAAGCCAAAATACAAACCGGGGGAAAATGTCTTTTTTCCTGTGATTAGATCTCAATACGGTATTAGTATTCGTGTTGTGATAAACATATAAATATTTGTGTGGCTGAGTTAACGCTCCTGCCTCTAAACACAAAGGTTGTGGATTCAATCTTCTCTGCTACCAATGTACTTATACTGTAGGTACTCCACACAAAGAAGTCTCTCGTAAGTACCTCGTAAATTGGGTGTGAACGACTGAATGTCCATAGTTTTTAACAGGCAATTGTCCAGTGTGTACCCCACCTAAGGCCTAAAGTTGCTGGGATTGATTCCAGTCATCAACAACCCCAAATGAGACTAAGCAAAAGAAGATGAATGATAAAATGGCCTAGAAATAATATACACAGAAAGTAAATACAAGGGCTAAAGGCTTTTTGAATTCCACTGCTTTGATCTGCACAAATACTTTCCATGGACCTGTTCCAAATATCTGAGCATTTACAGTATATCTACATGAGCTGGCATGGAAACAGAGCCGGTATAGGTTTAGCAGCTGTACAAATGAGATGTGCAGGTATCCAGGTGCACAGTAAAGCAGTAAAGTGGGCTGCTTTTTGAACAGGTTGAAGTAATCATATTTGGATTCTGGTGGCTGGTCCCTCGCTGTGAATGATTTAAACATCAAATCATCTGAGGGCGTTTGTGCTTGCTTCGAGGGCTGCACAATATATTTTAAATGTATTGTTATAGCAATTTCAGCAAAACAAAATATCCATTTGTGCTGGTTTAGTCACAGATGTAGTCCTGATCCAACCCTAATTTAGCCTTGGTTTAGTCCTTGGATTAGGGGTGGGCATGATGGTAAAAGATCAAGATTTATTTGTCTTACACATAAGACTACTGCTTCATAAAACCCTTATAACTAGAAATTCAATTTATTTTCTGAACACTGGTGTTGTTAGTGTAAAAATGGCGGTGTAGAATAAATGAGTGCACTATATCACGATTTAATGATGTTCCTCCATTAGTAGATTCACATGATTTCATATTACAGATTGATTGTTATCATCATATCACCTACCTTTGATGCTGGTTTAGTAAGTTTATGATTTATGCCAAATTTTGACTGGTGAATCACTGACTATCATCCTATTATAAAAGTCAAAAAAGTGAAAACAAACTTTAAACTGCTATTCATTATGTTGTTGTATATTGTGCAGCCCCCTTGTTTTCTCTTTCTCTCTGCTCTGTAGGTGTGGACTGTACTTTTTGACTTACTTCTGGGCAAACAATTGTGCTGCATTTTCACAAAATTGATTCACACCGTCTCCCTAGTTTGTCTGACACAACAGACCCGACAGAGCTTGTTTAGTGGGATTTATGAAGCGCTCAGCGGCTAATGACTTCTGCTATACTCCGAAAGGTTACGCAACGACACAACACCTGCTGTCACACACTCAAGTACACACACACAATCGCACAAATTATGAATATGTAAGACGGTAACAATGCTGTAGCTGGCATTTCTTACAGCACAGAGCTCTAATTGGAGGTTCAAGCTACACCATGTCTTGGCAGCCAATAATTACCAGCTTTCTGCCCACAGAGAGGGAAGAGGAAGTCAGGGTTGAACTTAAAGCTATTGTTGTGAAGCAAAGAATGGTTATTATAAGGATATAGGACATGCAGGAAGTGAAAAGCTAAGAAGATAAAGAAATAATACTTATGGGCGCAAAAAGGAGAAAGAAATGAAGAAGGATAGTCTGCATTTCACAAACTGCTGATCTATTGGGATTTTACAACACAATATGGTGCCACAGCGAAGAGGAGAGTGGTGTGGCTGGTTCAAGATGGTCAAAGTCTACAGTAACCTAAATGCCATAACTATTTGTTACTACTAACTGGGGCCACACCTAATAAAATGGCCATCTAGTCACAATTATATATAGCCTGGACATGCATGAAGTAAATATGAAAAGTTAAGCCAATAAAAAAGTTGCAAAAAAGAAGAAACATTTTGAACTGTTTAGAAATTGATGATCAACTGGAATTTTAACACAAAACCATATAGGGTTTGCAAACAACTAGGGCTGAAACAGCAATTAATCAGATTAATTGTGATTTATCAATTATTGAAATAATCATCAATTTAGCAATTTAATCATTGTTAGCTTCTGAATACATACTTTACAACCCACACAGACCAGTAATAAGTCCAAAATTGAACAAATAATATACAATTTGCATTTAAGATGAAAAACCTTTGTTGTCCGTAAATATACTCTTGTATGCACCTTTCACAATCTGATTATTAATTATTTAATTAAAGAAATAGCTGACTGATTAATCAACATCTAAATAATAATTAGTTGGAACCCTACAAACAATTGTCCAGAAAAGGGAAAGTTTTCAATGAGCAACCGTTCTTTGAGCAAATAAAACCTTGCTTGATGTCAGAGGAGAGTGGCCAGACTGGATCTAGATGATAGAAATCTATAACAAATTGCATCACTCTCAAAACAACCAAAGCCAGCAGACAACCATCTCTTAAACAACATTTTGAACCCTACCTAATAAAATGGCCACATAGTCTTAATTACCACCTTCTCTCACACAGGGAAAAATGTCAGGATTGAATCGGAGCTTGCTTATTAAAAGGATACAGCCATGACATGCATGAAATGATACAGAAAAGTTAAGCCCATGAAAATAATAGGAGCGGGTGCAAAAAGGAGGAACAAATGAGAAGATTACAATGACAGAGCTGGAGAGGAACACAGGGAAGAGAGAGGATCTAGATCCAGATGTTTGGCTACAGCTTCAAAGCACTTACTCTATATACCACTTTACAATACTATGAGACTGTGGTACAGGCAAAACTAGTGGTACACAGGCTGTTTCTAGTGGTAGGAGTGTTTTAAATCTGGTTTAGTCCTTATTTAGACCCAGATTAATCTTGGTTTAGAAATGTTTTAAGTCTTGGTTGGTCCTAGTTTTTAAACCTTAGAGTTGGTTTGTCCTGGCTTATCCATGGTTTTAACGTGGTTATATCCTGATTTAGAATTTTCCTGGTTTATAAGCTCTATTTCCTTCCACGGGTTAGACCATTGATAGACCTTATATGACTTTAAACTCTAAACACTCAGACATTTTTCATTTAGCTTCCCTTTTCTATAAGCCAGGTCAGTCATCACCCAGTCTTGCCAGTAATGGTGACATATACACACATCCAGTATATGGCACTGTATAGGTCTATATATGGGATGACTAATTACAACCAGCTCTCCCGCAGTGAGACGCCTTGTATTGAACTGACTGCTTATCTTTCTGCCGAGCCAGCAGAAGAGGGGCTTCAAAGATGATGCTTAAAATAGCCACACAACAATTGCTGTCTAAAACCAGCAAAATGGGCCAAAGCATTATCTATGTACATCATAAACTGTACAGTACAAGCAGATTCAGCACTTCACTGACCTAGATGGAGTTACTGTATGTTCTGTCAGGCTCCACTGGATTTCAATTAGGCCAAACCAATTATAATACAAGGCTAAATAAACACAAGATATGTCCTTTTTTTTGATAATTCATGTAGAACCTGTCCATGCAACTATGGGCCTGCAATCTGGACAATGGCTCGTAAATTTCAGGGCTAGCACAGAGACAGAGACTGAAACCACTGACACTTACTGTATGTTCATTCACTAGAGGCAATCTGACTGACTAATTCTTCTTCATGTATCATTCTGACTATACACAAATTTCATAGGACAGCCCAAAGATTGAACCCAAAATCCCCTTGCTGCATGACTGTGTATTTGACATGGATATATACTTTACCACCATATACTACAATATGCCATGTTAACTTAGAATCTTCATCATCAAATTTTGAACTTGGGGTGACCATTTACAACTTTTTTTCTTAGAAAGTTATATCTGGTTTCAAGGATTTGTGCCTTTACTGAGAGTATAGGACTGAGTTATTACATCTTAGTTTGAAGCTCATGTTCCCTGGTCAGAGCTTCTATAAACACTGGGCTCTTGTTACTGAAGCTAAGTTGTTACAAAGTGAAAAGTGATATCTGCAGGCGTCCACACATCACGCTCAGCAGGTCAGGGTGAATCTATGAACCAGGACGACATATGATGTATGTATAGGAACGTTAGACTAGTACAAAAAAGTTTAAGGCAGGTTTGAAGACATGATGCTAAGGTAAATAGTTTTTTTAAAATATGGTATCTCTGCGTAGAGATGTTAATTTTATTCAGTTCACAAAATGCAAAAGGCTTCTAATCTAGACATGTGACAGCACTTTTTGCAGGACATGTTCTCTCCACCATTTCATTAGTGGTTGTAGGCTCCCGCTGCCCACATCTTTCTGACTTTTCTCAACACATCTGGACAACACTGTCTATCTTTCTCACGGACTGGTAAAATGTGAGAAAGTCTGGAAAAAGCAACCCTCTTCAAAGGGTAGCTGTTGCACACTTCTAATGTTAACAACATTGAGCAGTTCATAAGACATCACTTGCAGAGCAGACTATCACTATTATAAACAATACTGTCCAACAAAAGTTCAAAGGCGGTTTGTATACAAAGAGTATACAATTGGAATGAATAACAATGAATGATTACGTCCGTTCGTTTCAGGTCCAGTCAAAGCATTGGTTGTCCATCCAAAGTTAATGCAGCCTTCTCAGATCTTCAAATAAAGAGCACCATTTACAATTAATTAAATTTTCTTATATGCTTTTCCAGCTGCAATAGTTAATGAACCAATTTGCATAGTATTTGAGCCAGTCTCAAGCTTGAATAAATTGATAGGGACACATACAAGTGGAGTTAAATGGATTGCACGGCCAATAGAAAAAGAAGCCATTGTCTGGTCACTGTGTCCTTGTTTTTTTCTTGCTTTGGGGAATGAAAGAACTCAAGAATGTATTTACTGCCTAAGGGCAAAGGTAGCAAACAGCAGTAAGTTAAAGTAGATAGATTCATACAAGGACAAGCTATAGATCATAGAGGGATTCTCACAAATTGATACTGGCAGTCTGCTTTATTACATAGGTCATGTTACTGATAGCCTTCAGCCTCTCTGCAAATCTGTCTAAAACAAGGAGAAGTGTCATATTATAAAAAAAAACTGGACATGTTTTGGTGAGGAAACAGAATAAAAACAGGGAAGACAGCTCAGAAAAGTTGAGTTGGTAGGTATAATAGGTCCCACTGAAAGTTTACAGTGGTTCCCAGTACACTATGACAAAAGTAAATAATTAAACTTTCTTGGGGCAAAATGTAATAATATGTCTGTTGGTGTGTGAAGCATATCGTTAGTTTGCCATATTCTATTTTTAGGTAATCTTTATTTATTCTAATCCTGTTGATTTTCCTAAAACAACTACATCTGTTATAAGTTAATTCTGTTGCTCCCAGAGACTATAGAGAAAATCAATGTAATTATTTCATTGCCTGTAGGTTAGGGTTATTCCAATCTAGCAGCAGCTAGTCCACATGACCTAATGCAAAATGGGGCTATGATAGCAATTCTCACTGTGAAGGTTGATATTTAGTTTGCATTATAAACTAATTTGTGTAAGTCTCAAAAAGGGTGGGATATAGTTGGCCTTCAGAAACGATTTTGGACTAAAATGACTAATGCCAGTCTTAAGGGATCTTAACAAAGGTGTGGTCAGTGAACTTCACTCAACATTCAGCCTCTCCTCTGCTAACAGCCATATAGCGCAACACTGAGATTCAAAACATTTTCTATAGCGGGCCAATTCATCCAGTGACTTTTATAACAAGGCTTCTCAGGTCATGAAACCTTAGTTAATAAATAATTAGAAACAGTGCAGGTGGTATATTCATAAGGTCATCTATCTTCTTCTATATTTCTTCTACATACTATTTTACAAGGAAATAGGGTCTAAAGTCACAAAATATTTGAACTACATTTTTACTCTTTTCAGCATTGCATAAAAACCTGCAGTAGCTGGACTATGTTAAAAGCTTCCTGGGGCCGCTGTTTAGCTCAGTAGTTAGAGCGTGCGGCCCATATACAAGCCATCAGAGCGAATCCGGCTCACGACCGTTTGCCGGATGTCACGCCCTACTCTTCTCCCTGATTTCCTGTCAATTCACTGTCCTATCAAATAAAGCCAAAAAGGCCACACAAAAAAACATCTAAAAGCTTCCTGTACTGTACAGTAATTTAAGATAGAAGGCCAAGTCTCTTCCTTAAAATAATGCCTCATCTGGACACACTGCAGTCTACAGTGGACAGAGAGCAAAGTCCAGTTAGAGTAAATCTGTCTAATCTCTTCAAATCCACTATGACAAAACGCATTGAAAACCTGGCAACACCAAGACGGAGCGAGAAACAGTATTTGGTCAAATGTCTTCTCCTTCTGGAGCTGTGGTTTGGACACCACACTAACCCAAATAATTCTGTTTGCAGTTTCGAGGGTCCTCCTGGTTGATCAATTAGATTGTGTATTGTTTTCTACCAAATATTCCAAAGTCCAGGAATTGGAATTGGTTGAAAAGTTGGTGCATCTCTACTTGTAATTGACAGAGGAAAAAATGTAATCACTTACTATTATAATTTTATACTAATATTCACTTATGAGATAAAATTGAGGCTGCAAACTTCATTACTAACTCTGGTATCTCTAGTCACCCATGTGCTTTCTCTTAAATGATTTTCCCAAAAGTATTTGAGACATCTTCGGTTCAGGTCAGTGGCTTTTAACTTACAATGACCTTTCCCCTTGTCTCTTTGTCTTCTTCACATCAACGCCTCCCTTTAGACGCACACTCCATATCATTTTAACCAGTCACATATGCAGATTTATTTTCACCAGCTGGGACATTCCTCTAACCAGACGCTCCACAGAATTCCCATGTCCAAACCCAAGTAGCAAAAACAAGGACAGAAGTGGCCTAAATGAGAACCACCACCAAACTAATGTTTAAAGGGTGATTCTGGAGATTGAAAGTTTATAAATGTCACTTTAGTAACAGCTGCTTCAATTCTTAACAGTGTCAATTTATAGATTTTTTTGGTTTGCTCAACTGAAAAAGAGATTGCCCCTTTAAAGCCATCTTCCCCCCTGTTCTCCCCACAAACGTTGCCATTACAGCCAATGCAAACAAATAAAATAAGTAGCAAGATAGGGTTCGTTTTTCAATTTCAAAATGTGAAACCAAGTATTTTGAACTTCTTTGAAGGTTAGTGCCTCAGCAAGTAAGATTCCTTAAACATAAACAAAAACAAAATACAGCTAGGTATATTTTTAATAAGAAAACACAATAAGGTAGAAAGCTCAAAAACATCCAAGCAGGTGATTGGCTCCCCTTTACCCTCTCTTTATGGGTCAATTCTGGTCATTGCAAGTTAATAAATCTTACTTTAGCGATAGCCACTTATATATTTCAGATTACTGCATCTCTCATAGTAAGTCCATATGTGCTTAAGATCATCGACCCACACAAAGTCATCCTCTCACCTTCTGTCTCCAACGCAGTATATTCTCAAGCTGCTTGTTGCTGCGATGACAGGGCTTGTTGACACCGTACAGTAAAAGAGCTGGAGCTCAATGCAAGGCCAATAACCTCTCACAGGGGCAAAAGAAACGACTTCCGACCCCAGCGCTGGAGCCATAAATATATCAGGTCAAGTCTACGGACGTTTGAAAACAGAAATAAACAGACACTTATAGCGTCAGGAGTGAAGGTCTTCTTAAATGGAAGGTATGTGACTTTTTTGTGCTCTTCTTCCTAAGTACCACCTTTCAAACTATATGTCCAAGTACTCTTTTTTACAAACTAAAACAAGCCTAGAAAGGAAGAGCATAAGTCTAAACCAAGAAATAATTAGATGAATCCAAAAATTGCAATATCCCAAATCCTATACCAGGCTGTGTGCTTTCGCACCCAATTCCTCCAAATTGTCCCTACAGAATGAATATGAAAGTCTGTCTGAAATTGTCTCAATGTCAGCCCTGCAACTAACTTGGTATACTGTACTCTGTCTGGTCTAACTATTTTGTATAACATCAATTATATATTTTTTATATATATAAAATACAAGCATGTTATATTATCGTGAGTGTGAGAGTATATTATTACCGATCATGACTGAAGATTTCTTTATTAAGCTTTAAAAACAACTATTTGAATTCCGAGGAGGACTATGAAACCGTTGAAAGTTACAGAGCCAACACCACTGACACTCACTGAGAAGGATGTTTAAGAAAATAAACTCTAATTAACCACTATACTGTCACAAACTGTCGGCTTTCCCGCTTTGAGCTCCACGTCAAACCAAGTGTAAGCAAAATCAGCCTGGGATCCTGCACAAGCCTTGAAAAACCGGGAAGTAACTTGAGTAATATTATACTAGCCGCTCTAAAATGTGTTTGTCTTGGCATAGTCTATAAGTGAGGTCATGAGTGTGGCCGTTGCCCCACTTTTTTGGCCCAGTAAATGACGACAGCACATATCCAAGTATTGGGCAAGCGTTTTAGTGTTTTTGCAGTGTCCAGAAGATGTTTGTGATGCTGTAAGGATTGGATATGTCTAAATAAATGTGTTGTTAAAAAAGAGTCTGGTATGCAGATGATAGCAAGAGGAGTATACTAAAGAGCAGTGGTTCTCAAACTGTGGTAGGGGTACGATGTGGTGCTCAAAAAGAGTGTTTCGTTTGGCTTATTTAGTGCAGATTTAGTCTTGGTTTAGACTTAATTTCAACATTATTTAGGCAAATTTTCATTCAATAACAGGGACATCTCTAGAAGCTAAAATGTTTCACAGGAAGCTGTATATATACTGTATCTTTTGGTGTGTGTATTATTTTTTCAACAATAAAATTAGCATTGACAAAATTGGGTTGCCTCTTGAGCCACAACATTACAGAACCACTTGAGATTTTGAAAGAACAACTGCTAAAACAAGCAAAAATGAAGGTCATTCTTGCAGAATTTCTTAATTGCTCGACAAAGTAAATCCTTTCTTTGCAGCTTCTAAGGCTTGTCTCACACTTCTATTTCTTCATTTATGCTGACAGTGTTCAACTAAAAACCTCACTGTCACACAAAAACATTACAATAAAAAGCTACGTAGTTCTGTGTTTCGGGGCTGATTCACTTAGGCGGCTGATGCACGAGCCAAGATAGCACAAAGAAAATGAATTTGCAGTGGTAATCAGAGAAAAGATAAGAGCAGGGAGCGGAGAGGATGCTGTGAGCTGGTGCCAAGTTTTCTGCTGAATTTTTTTGGAGTTGTGCAAGCTGCTGGCAGTCAGTGCAAAATGAGATTCAGCACTGGGAATACAAAGCAGAGTTTAAACCGAGATAGAGGAGGTAAAGTGAAAAGTGAAGACATGCAAACACAATCATGACTGTTGTGTGGTTTACTTTGTGTTCATTAGCACCATAGCCTAATGTGCTGACACCAATATCATCCAACTAAAGAATATACAGTAGGTGTATGCAGTAGTGAGCCTGTACAATATATTGCAAATGAAAGTCCACAAGAAATTAAATATATTGCAATGATGTTATGGTCTTGAATCAAAGCTGTAAAAA